>OZ023262.1:105145237-105327737 GCA_964006375.1 Tillus elongatus | reverse complement strand
GTCAAAGTCTCGATTTTAAACGTCAAAATTGGTAATAGTTGAGCAATGAACCTGAAACTAATATGAGATTTGGAAGGAAAATGTCTCAAGAAGAATGTTTTACAAAGCCTAAAGTCTTAGTTTCAATCGTCATTGTCCTTCATTTTACTAAAATCTTTACAGAAAATTCATTTGAAATAGACCCTTTCTCTTGTGCTTTGGCTGTCGGTTTAGTTAAGTTGATGCTTTCGCTGTAGGTTTAGTGAAGTTTATGGTTTAACGGTCTATAATTTTTAGCAAATTTTTGTAGAACAAATTCGTTACTGCATTTTAGCATTTTTTATCGAAATATGATGCATGTTTGTAAGTAATAAATCTGGACGCAGTAAGTGCGTTTTGGTAGCGAATTTTCATTAAATCCTTCAAATTTCAATAACTCAATTTGCTATTAACGTAAGTTTTGTTGGTTAGGAAACCAACATTTAACTTTATTTTCGCAAATTTTTTGTATAAACGCGGCAAGGGCATTTTGGTAGCGAATTTTCATTAAATGTTTCAAATTTCAATACCTCAATTTGCTATTAACCTAAGGTTCATTGTCTAGGAGACCAGTTTTCTCAGAAACATTTAAAGTTTATTTTCGGAACATTTTTGTACATTTTCAAATAATTATTTTGATAAAATATGGTACATTGTTCCTACTATATAGGTTATACCAGTAACCAAATTGATTTTTATGAAAATTCACTTCCATAACGCACTTGCTGCGTCTAGAGTTTTTTATGTTAAACAAGAAACTCCACGTCGTAGAAAAATCTTGCATCTGTTCAAATCTTTATTTTATAGATATAAGCACAGTATCCAAAAGAGCATTAAAAAATTCGCGGCGCCTCTGTGCTCCGGCGCCCTGGGCGACCGCCCTGCCCTTCGGAGGGGGCGCAAAGCCGTCGGTCCCGTGTCCATGCGATGTTGGGCACGTTAAAGATCTTCACTCTCCTTACAGAAAGACAGGGGTTCGGCAAAATTTCCAGGATAGTGAGGTGAAACTGCCCCCTGGCGTCGGTGATTGACCATAGTCGCGGAAATAGGCCGACGTTAAAGAAACAAAACACACACAAAGAAGTTTTTTTATGTTTTCTCTCCGAACCTCTGAAAATAGTAAAAATGTTTTGAGGAAATTTGATAAACAATTTGTTTTAATGGATGTACCTGCTGTTAAGGTTCTAGGTTAGTAGAAAATTAAGCTATTAACATTGACAGTTTTTTATATTGTGACCTGCCTTCCGAAGGGTGGAGTGGTCGGTCGGAAGAATGCCAAGAGCCTCGAGCGCCACCACTTTCTAAATGGACTGTTTTTAGGGAGAAAGTGGAAGCCCTAAGAAGACGGCAGAATTGCGGGAACAAACCACCCTGTGAATGCAGGATTCCTGGGTAGTAATCAGTGGAGATGGTTGTCGTCCAAGGGTCAGAACTGTTTCGGGTTCAGGGAAAGCTTAAGCTTGCTAGTAAAAGTTGGATGTAGCAAAAATAAAAATTTATTAATATAAAAAAATTAAACAAATAAAAGAAAATATATTAAAGTGATTTAAATCTTAAAATGACTATTCTTGCCAGGGTAAAATTAGAGAAACAAAATATAACTAGATGTTTTATCCCTCTCGTTTTCTACCCTTACCCAAGTAGGGAAATATGCGTCTCGAGATTACTCTGATTTCAGCAGCTTTGTGCCCCACTGGGGTATGGTTAATTTTATTTACCAAAAATGGCGATACCTTACGATATCCCGCCCCTCGCTGTCCACCTATCGGGACAAGTTCAGAGGTGAAATATCGTAAGCTATATATAGTCCTTCAAGCCCCAAATATAGTCCTCTGGGAATTGCCACCTAGCAGGCATGAGAGGTTCGGGAGCTTGAAGTCACGCGGTCACAATAATATAGTTTAATTAAATGCATGAAACTTTAGCTGAAATGAGATATTATATATATATATATATATATATATATATATATATATATATATATATATATATATATATATATATATATATATATATATATATATATATATATATATATATATAAATCACGTTTTCTGTTAATTGAGCTTGGGTAAGGTACGAAAACAAGCACAATGGTTAAAATAAAACGAGGATTCTGCAAATATTTAGAATATCTAGTACGGGTGAATGATAGGGTCCGGGACAAACACCTGTGTAGTAAAATGGTTGGACAAGAAAATCGAGGAACGGATAATTATGTTTCGAAAATAGACGAGCCGGGAGAACAGTGGAACTTGACGAAATCCCAAAGTAAAAATAGCAAAAATATAAAAATCAAAATATTATTAGTAAAATAGCTTCTCACCATAGGTTCCAGACTACTGATGTCGGTATGACTGCGTTGTGAAGAATTCGGGGATTTTCGGGGACGGTTAAGATTACTTTTGTACTGGGAGGAAAAAAAACTGGGACTATGACGTATTTATATGCTTATTATGAAGGCTCTTACTGTAGCAAGAGATTCACTCAGCGGAATAAGACTGAATTGAGCAGCCAGACGAAACGCCTTTTATATGGGAAAGTATATGCCTCGCTTGTTCCTTCTAGAAGCTTTGATGTCTTTGTTCGTCTTATGGGTGGAACAAATTAAAAATTTTGTGAATTTGCGAATTTTTAGTATTTTTTACCAACAGATAACATTCCAATGCTGATTTGCTTTGGATGGGCCCGTGTTTTATGAAGCTTTTTGTTTATATACAGTAGGTTATAAATGGGTATACGGCAAAATTTATTGGGAAATAAATATCTGCATAATTTAATTATGAAATATTAGTTGGAGTTACGGTAACGAAATGCAATTTTCGTTACAATATAAATTTGATAATATTGTGTATCTGATGCGTTAGAATTTTTGTTTAACGTAATTATTTTTGCTATGCAATAAAACAAGATCGACCCAAATTATCTGGTGCAATAAGTTAACAGACTACAACTGTGTTATTCACGTGGACGTTTAACAGGAAAGTTTCTATATAAATCAGTATTAGTTTTGGTCCGGTCTCCAAAGGACAGGGTAACAAATAACCATTGCATGTTGCAGCATCCATTGATTACTGTTGGATTCTGATAAGCCAAGCTGTTTCAAACTTCGAGCTACACGAGATAATGGTAAATCCATTCAGTAAGACCTCGAACTTTCCAACATTTCACATAGATCCTGTTTGAAACCCCAAGACGCGACTGACCAACGCTATGTTAAATCTTGAGATAACTTTTATCCTACAACACTTTTTATTTCATAGTAAGTTGGACTTACCAACTACAACTGAGTAAGTTTTAATTTTAAATAATTCCAAGTGCATGTCTGCCGGTTTAAATTATATGCGATACACAGTGTCAAATAGCCAAATGGAATGAATTCAGTATCTCACTTATTGTGTACCTTTATGAAAAATCCAAGAACACTTCATTTTTATATTAAAAATGAAATCCTGCAATGTTAAAAGTTCACCCCTGCATCCAACCCCCTTTGAGTGACAGTTGCAACCCCCAAATTTTTAAATAGGAAGTAGGGGTATGATACTCGATTTAAAAGATCTGTTCATTTTATATTTAAAAATGCTACGGTTTTAAAATGTATTGCCAAATTAACACTAAAAAAAGAAATTCATCTGATGGACGCACTTCGCTGCAACACGCTAAGAACTATTAATATTAATTATTATTTATCCACAAGAAAATACATTTTATCAAAATACTACAATTTGGTGAATGTGATAACTAATCACGTTTTATTCTTGATAATGAGAAAGCAAGCAGGAACAATTTTAGTGTCCTTTTTAGACGGTATCAATTAAAAATAAGACATAAAAAAGTTACAATATTCTTCTTAGTTGGCAATGTTAGTTTTGTTTAAAACGCCTTAGGAACTTGCTGTGTGATTGTAAAGCCATGACAGTATGTGTGTGTTTTGTTTCTTTAAGGTCGGCCTATTTCTGCGACTATGGCCAATCACCGACGCCAGGGAGCAGTTTCACCTCACTATCCTGGAAATTTGGCCGAACCCCTGTAAGGGGGGTTTGGATATTTAACGTGCCCAACATCGCATGGACACGGGACCGACGGATTTACGCCCTCTCCGAAGGGCGGAACGTGTAAACATTTAACTTGCTCAAATACAATGCCAGAACCTCGGTTGATGTTAATGTTACAGTTTGTGTAAATGAAGGAGAACCCTGGGATAGAACCCAGTACCCTTCGGTTCAGAGGCACCTAAATCACCGAGGCTCTAGCATGACAGTAGTATTCAGTTATTAACTGCAATTCAGAGAAGTGGTTTATTCAACAGAAATGTGTAAAACAACAATTATACAGGTGATTGATTATGGAGATAAAACACGATCATAGACCGAAGTAACTCGTCTGTTTCAAAAAATATTTCACGATTTGGCCCCTATATCCCAAGTGACAACTGGTAAAATTGCAATTTCGCGAGCTTGGACATGTAAGGCAGATACGAAAAACCTTATATACTTCGAATCGACAAGCAGCTACAACTTGGGTGTTACCCAATTATCGAGTATTCGAATATTTGAGGAAATTAAAATGCATTCCTATCCATTGATACAAACTCAGGAGCTCATGGAAGACGATTTTGATAAAAGAACATCATCAACAAATAATGGAAATGTTAGATAACAATGTAATCCAACTAAAACTTGTTTTATTTTCTAATGAGTAGAGTTTTACACTTCACGGCCATGGTCAAAATTGTCACTACTGGTCTAAATAAAATCCACACTGGATGAGAGAACATACGCAATAACCTGAAAAGGTACATGAATAGTTGGAAACCATGGCCTTGGTCCCCTTTTCATTGATGGCAATTTGAATAAAGATAATTATTCAGGAGTGCTCCAAAATAATGTCGTACCAACTTTGGCAAACTTATATCCTAATCGAGCACACCCACAAGTTCCAGCGAAGGTGAAATGGCTTCATTAGACTGGAGCACCATCAATGTCCGGCAGTACCGCGACTGAATACTTTCAAATCGGTGGCTAAGGAGGCGAGTATCATTAGAAGCAATTTCGCCATCCGGTAGGTAGGTTCTACCAGATGCCGGTCACAAGCCCGGGAAAAGGAGTGACCATCGCATACGCCACACACACATCCACACACGCGCGCGCGCACATACAACACATATACGACACACAGATCAGGTTGAGAGCGCCTCTGGAATCTACGTGGACTTCGAAGAGGGACTACTAGCGGAGCCTGCTCTGGATTTACAGCGCTGTGCAAACCAGGTCTGGCACACCTGGCGCCGTTTGGAGAGTACAGCGGCCTTGGACGACCTAGGGCTCTGCTCTATCAGCCACTAGAAAAATGCTTGTGTGTCAACAGCACCTCCAGGTATCTCCGGAACAGGTTGTTAGCTGCACGTTCGGGTCCCCACGGCGCGGCGTTGGCGCAGAGCCGCTCTCAACGGAATAAGGTCCCAACATGATCAAAGCGCCAAGGCTCGGGGGCGTGATTTCTTCCTGTATCTATACGCTCACTAAACCACAAGCACACTCTCACACGATCTAAAAATCAGCAACCATGGAAAGTACAGGAAAAGAATATGGTAACGTGCCAAAAACCAGTACAGAGGTATAAGGCAGAGAGATTCCTGTTTCCTCAAGTAGTTCCTGTAGCGAACTAGAAGAAGCGTTCCTCTACTCTCCCGGCGTAAGGTCTGAGGCGGAACCGTCTAGTTCCGCCAAGGATACTGCTGGCGTGTGGGGCTCACTTCTGTGGCTCCGAGTCCCTCGAGCCCATGGACGTGTGCATAGGTGGGGCCGAGCGCAAGGAGACGCTACGACAACAAGAGAAGAAAAAGAAAAATAGGCGGAGAGCACAGAAAAGAAGGCGAAATAGGAAGTAGATGCGCAACAACGTCGTCAGTAGGGTATCAACCCTCAAGAGATGCAAACTGCTTTACAGAGTGTGGAGCCACAGATTGCCTCTGTCTTTACTGTTAGTCGCGTTGTTTCTGAGCCGGATGATTCCTTTGGGATCGCCAAGGTTACCCGATCGGACAACATGGTGCCGGGTGCGACGGCGGCACCGCGAGGCTAGAGCAAAGGTGGGAAATGAGATTGTCCTGCCGACGGAGTCGAGCAGGCGGCGCAGCGTGGAGGTGGAGCCGTAAGGATCTACTCCTATGGCATCTCCCGGGCGGTCTGTTGAGGGACAAGGAAAAGAGGGGGCGCAGTCGCGCTCACAGGGACGGAAACTAGTCAGGCGGCCAAAAACTCAAGGTGGACCACCAGGCTCTCCAACGTTTGGGCCGTCGGGCTGACGTAAGTTGTCTGGGGGCGCGTACTCTAAGCGCCAAAGGTCAGAAAATGAGACAGCACCGGAGCTGGCCAAAAGACCTAGCCGTGGGTGTGCGCCGGCGACTAAAGGAGGAGAGGCTAATGTGTCCCCACTCTTGCGAGGAAGGGACGCTGCCGCGACTCTGGTATCTGGTGCGAGTCCTGGCCTCTCGGAAATAGCTAACCCGGTGGCTAGGCGTGACATGCAGGTGGTCGTCACCACCAGTCAGGTGGGTGGCACGGTTCTGGCTGAAGACTCTGAGCCAATAAGGAGTCCGCTTGCGGGCATGACGGTGTCCTGCAGCTCCGCTTCCGCAACTCTGGGATTGTCGATCCGTGGTGGTTCCTAGTGACCGCTGAGGATGGTGAGTCCCTGGATTTGGACATGGTATTGCTGCCGCAGTTTGGATCCAGGGACGTTACAGCAGCTATCCTAAATATAAGATGAGCAATATTAGGCTTAAGGTTCTGCTGTGCAGTATTTATGTCCCATATGATGGATTAGAGGTACGACCCTCAGAGGATTTGGTGCCCATCGCCGATTTCGCTGGAAATGGTTTACACATTATTATAGGCTGTGATGCCAATTCCCACCACAGGCTGTGGGGGCAACACCAATTCTTGTAGTGAGGCCCTACTAGAGTATTTGGCTACTAAAAACCTTGAGATATTAATAGAGGTACAACGCCAACGTTCGTCAATCGTTTCCGTCAGGAGGTGATCACTTTGGCGAAGGGAGGAATTACAGAGGACTTATCTAATTGGTGGGTGACAAAACACATATCAATGTCTGATCATCGTATGATCACCGTTGATCTGGATGTGGACCGTGAGAGTCCTCCCTCCGGGAGAAATCCAAGGAAGACCGACTGGGATACCTATGTAATAATAGGTCTTGGTGGGTCGCCAAGGAGCCCAAGTGTGAGAGGACTATCTGTAGAATTATTAGATAGTGAGGCCGAGGCCTTAGAGAATACAATAATGGCAGCTTATGGGGCTGTTTCACCATTCGGGGGGGGAGCCGGCCATCCAGGATTTGATGGTGGAATCGGGGTCTCGCCGATCTGCACGAAGGGCCCTAAACCGTTCGAGAACCTGGTGAGGCGGCCTGCGACGGATTCAAAACTGGCAGAAGGGAGTTTAAGAAGAAATTACGACGGACTAAACGACTCGGTTGGCGTACGTACTGTGGGGAAGTTAACTCCTTGCCAGACGCAGCCAAGCTGGTGAGGGTTCTTAAACAGGAGTCATGAAGTTCAGTAGGATCCTTAGGAAAATCGGACGGGAACTCGAGCAACACCACCGAGCAGACCTTCTGCCACCCCGCTGGGGTTCACCTTGCTGGATGTGGAGCTGTCACGGATGCTGTTGACTCAAGTCAGTGGTCGGTTCCAAATGCGAACTGGCAGCTGGCGGGGGAGGTAGTCACTGACGACTCCATAACCTGGGCGGTGAACGAGTTTGCTCCATTCAAGTCCGCAGGCTGCGATGGGATCTCCCGGCCTTGCTCCGGAAGGCCCAGGAATATGGCCTCAAGGAACAGATCTCCGAGAATGGCTCCTTTGTACAAGCTTATGCTGATGATGGGCTGGTCTTAGTCACCAGCAAATTCCTCAGTGTTGTCTGCGCATGCGTGCAAACAGCCTGCAGTATAATTGAAAGGGGGTGTGGTGAGCTGGGACTCTCTGTAAACCCAGCGAAGACAGAGATGGCCCTACTCACCAAGAAGTGGAACCTGTAGGAGTTCAGTGATGTTTGGAAAACCTTTGGCTTTAGTGCGAGGGGTCAAATATTTGGGGGTGGTCCTGGACTCTAAATTATCATGTGGGTCGCAAATATAACTAGTGCTGAAGAAGGGAGTAGCGACCATGTGGCATTTGCATTGTGTGATAGGGAGGACCTGGGTACTTAATCTTTAGATCCTTCATTGAATTTACACTACGATCATCAGGCCGAGGTTCCGTTATGGGGAAGTGGTCTGGTGATGTTGTGTGAAGCAAACTGCTGACAAATCTGAGTATCACCGGCGTTATGAAGACAACACGCTCAGCCACGCTAGAAGTCTTACTAAGGCTGCGACCGCTTCTTGTCTGTATCAGAAGGGAGGCTATGGCGTCGAATCTCTGATTGCGAGATTCTGGAACCAGGTGTGGTGAGGGAGCAATCACAGCACATGCAAAAGTTGCCATGGAAGTGGAAAAGCAAATTCCAATTTCTACCATCAAGGTACGTAATGCAGAGGATTGTATTAGGCTGACTAGGACATACACCCTCAGAATCCTTAGCAATGATGAATGGAGGGGTAATTAGGTTGCTTTTAAGCCTGCTAGCCTGGTCGGTTTTACTGATGGATCACGGCTGGAGGAGCACCACTCCTCTGGTCGCATATACCACGGCATTCGAAACGGAGGTATACGCTTTCCTGTCCGTAGCTACTCGACAGGATGTCAGGATGAGCCCGGAGGAATGTATATACATTTGCTCGGATAGTCCGGCGGACTGTGCGCGCGGTATTAGATTATTGCTGGTTTCGGAGTGAGCTGATGCTCAACTAAAACTAAGAAAGTTAGCGTCATCAAAGATGAAAGATTCTAATATAATAAATTTAATTAAATTTTTCATCCTTCTCTGCTGGCGCTAACTGTATTAGTGAAACGATCCTCAGGTGTTTAAAAATGTGTTTTGTGATTTAGATTCTCCAAGCGTTCTTGTCAGTGCTCATTGCAGGGTCCAATCTTCACTTCGTACTTTGTTAAATAGTTTCTTTTGCGTTTGGAGCTATGTCGGGTAGTTTTTTGTTTCCCTTTGTCATCACGGTGTAAATATGGGTGCGTAGCTCTTGCTGCTCCAGCCTGTATAAAGAGTCGAGACGGGCAAATGAAATCACTCCGCTAGAACCGTTTTTGAAAAGTATAACTTTTAATGCTTTTAGAAAATTGTTGTTTGTAAATTTTTTTGTTCTTCACTGTTTGTCATTTGCCATAGGAAACAGGAGCAAACGTCTCCATTTTAGAATTCCATCTTGTGAATAACAATATCCTTTTTCCTATTAACTATTCATTTCTTTTGTTCTGTAAAAGCACCTACATTTTTAATATGTCTGTTTGAGGGACCTGAAACATAAAGGGTTTCTTAATAAAGTGAAAGCCATTATTAAATGTTTCAGGTTTCGATTTTAATATCTACGTGAAAGCTGCGTTACATTAAAAAAGCCGTGTAACGGTTTGTGTAAATTTTCAGTTCAGCAGCATTTCATTATGGTGCAAAAGAAGCTTTATTACAAAGTTTCATTACTAAATACTTAATGTGAACTGGGGTGTTTATAAGAACAGAATAGTCTCCAAGATTAATCAGCATAAGTAAGATACACTTTAATATCACTCAAAGTTTCATTTCAGTTTGTTTCAGGGAGGAGATTTTATTTGTGTAGTTAAAAGTAAATTTAAAAAATACGTTGTTTCAAAAGTTGGGAACTGTCTTGTATTGCAGATATTGCTTAATGAAAAAAAATTTAGCTTTCCCACCGGAGGGTTGCTGAGGATGCCCGATACAATTATGTTACCGGTAATGTTGCCAAGTTTACAATTTTTCAGATAACGAAGGTAATTTTGCTGTTTTAAATAAAACACCCGCCTTATTTTCATTACAAAAAATTTAGCGTTCTACTGCCGCTGAAACTTCAAAATATCATATCTTTATTATATCTGGGTTTTGAAATATGACAACGCAGCGTTTTCGTGCGAGTCCCGGAATTGCCTCCTATTCCAGAAACCGCCTGATGACATATATTAAAATTTGCTATATGAAGGTGACTGAGAATGCCCGATTCAATGATCGTAATTGCCAAGTTTGCCGAAAAGTTTACGAAAACGGTGTGTTGTCATATCTGAAAATCCGAAGAAAATGGAGATCTGATATTTGAATGTTTCAGTGATAGCAGAGCGCTGAATTCATTTCTATAAAAATAGGATGGGTGTTTTATTAAGGAAAGCAAATTTAAAGCAAATTTCACCTGAAAATTAATAACACTGCGGAAACAAAAATGTTTGATTGACAAGTATGATACAAAAGCCTGGGTTTGCCTAGCAGCTGAGATATTACTTGGAAAATTGTTAAAAAGGGCCTCCACCAGTCTCAATGCAAAAAAAAACAAATTTTGTTGAAATCGATTTCTCACGTTCTGAAGAATTTCGGGTGTTATCAGACAACATTCAGCAACAATGCGCTAGTGCAAATTATATCTGTTCGTAGGCTGATCTGTATATATTTTGCTTTTTACATATCCTCATGAAAACATCCAATGGTGCTGAGTCCGGTGACCTTGGGGGCCATTCAATTTGGTCACGTTTTCCTATCCTTCTGTTTGAAAATATATTATCAAGGTGTCGCATTGTGTGGTCGTAACGTGGAGGAGCACCGTCTTGTTGGAATACAAATGAATTTTTATCATACCTCTTGTCGATTCCTATCATATCTGTTAGTATGAGATCAACGTTGTCTTGCAGCAATTTTAAAGACATCTCGACGATTAAGTTTCCCGGTAAAAACCAATGAAAAACTAACCGATTACCGAAAATCCCAGCCCAAACATTCAGCTTCTGTAAGATCTGTCTAGTAACGGCAATTATCGGATTGGCAGTACCGTTTAGGAAAAGGGAGCATTAATCAGAAAAGGAGATACTGTACCAAAAAAAAATCTGATGACTATTTCACAAAATTGTAGACGGCAAGCAAAGCGTCCTCGTTTAATTCTTGTAGCAGCCTGATTTAGTATGGATGGGATTTATGTTATTTTTAAATTCGTTGTATACTTGTACGGTTTATACCTGAAACATTTTCTAACATTCTAGTGCTTAAGATGTTGTACATCGTAACATGTCTCAAAATTGCTACTGCTACAGCTTATTCCTCACAGGCGGTGCTTCAACGGGTTTTCTATACTCAACAGAATCAGTATTTAAAAACTTATTATTAAGAAACATTTTTGTTAATCACTACAAAGTGCATAACCTGTTAAATGTACATTTCGTTCATACTTTTACAATAACTTCTCGAAATGTTGTCTTTCTATTTCGACACCTAAATTCATTCTTCTCAGAACGTTGCGACGAACCCTGAAGAATATGCTTTCCTTTGCTCTTATTATTGCGAAACCGCCAAAAATTCGTTGCCTTAGCTTTTCCACGTTATTCACCGGCGTTCTGTATACCAGTGACTTAACATAGCCCCAAAGAAAAAAGTCTATCGGGTTCAAGTCGGGTGATCTGGCAGCCCAATCCATGAATCCACCGCGCCCTATCCACCTCTCAAGGAAAATTTCATTGAGGTACTCCCTCACCGCTAAACTGTAATGAGGCGGTGCACCGTCGTGCAGTAGCCACATTGCACGTCATACGCCAAAGGAACGTTTTCCAACAAAACGGGCAGATGAGTTTGTAAAAAGTGTAGGTAAGCCTCGCCGTCAAGCCTTTGTGGGAAGAAATGTGGCCCAACTAAATGATCTCCACGATGCCGGCCCATACATTTACAGAAAATGTATTCTGGAACCCACGTTCCACCACTAAATGAGGATTCTCGTCACACCAATAATGTTTATTATGGAGATTTATTACACAATCATGTCCGATATCCGCGAAAAGAATGAAATTGATGAAATTTATGTTGCCGTCATGGAGAGTCATAATTGTCCTGCAAACATTCTGTCGTGAAAGCGGATCTGCAGGGAGTAGAGCTTGGACCTTTTGATAGTGGAATGGATGTAGGAGTTGTTCGTGCAATATTTCATGGATTGAGCTTTTGGGAATATTTTCCTGCGATGCCATTAACCTGACGCCTATATCAGGATTATTATCAACCGCAGCCAAAACGCGAACTTCAGCCGCAGGAGTTTAAGTCCTTCATTGGCGACCAACATCAAACTGCCTGGTCTTAAAAGAGCCAAACTCACCTAATCTCTTATGGATAACACTGAACAACTGCGATCGTGGAATCCTATTTGGAAACGCATCTCGGTACAAACATCGTGCTCTTGATGCATTTCCCGCAGCTAAGCCATAATAATAATGCGCAGCTCAGCATTCGGATATTGATTATAATAAGAATTATTAATAATTTTATCAGTTTTAATCACGATACTTATTACACACAAATGATCATAACAGAATAATTCACATGAAGATTATCTGTCAAAAGTTGCCAAGGAAACTTCAAGCTTTTGTTTTCAAAGCATTCTTTGTATATGGCATGATAATGTTTCAAGTCGTTTTTCCAAGAATCGGTTTATTTTATCGTATCGCAACAAGAGATACTTTTTTGAATAATTTTTTGGATGCTCTTTAACATAGTGCTCTCTAAATTCATTAACTAGTAAAAAAATTCGGGGCGCAGCAATTGCGTTATGGTGGCGAATTTTCATTAAATGCTTCAAATGTATATAACTCAATTTTCTATAAACCTAGAAAGTTAAGTTTTCGTGGAGTAGGGTATTTACGAGCGCAACATACCAACCAAATTTGATCAAAATAACTTGTTTATTTTGTTGAGATACACTTTTTTTCGGATTTTTTTAAAAACTGGTTCGATAGGACTGGCGTGCCCTGGCGTGCCCTGCATGCATGGGGATTAAATAGAACAATCAGGCCAAGATATCCATGTAAACAAGGTAGGGTCGTGTTACACATTATTGTTCAAAAAATATAAACATTTTCTGAAAATAAATATAATTGTCCCGAAACCACTGATCCGATTTTCTAGACAACGAACCAATTCAAGCGATTTACACAAAAATTACACTAGCCAGGATATAATTATTCACGAAAAGCTTTTTGACAAAAATTTTTAAAAAATTTACACAAAAATTTTCAAACAACCCCTTTCACGAAAACTAACCATTTTCTTACGAAAATCGGCTTAAATGTTCACAGAATTTATGTAAAATTATTTTTATGAAAATTAGATAGTTAAAAATAATTATACAATTTGCTAAACAAATTACTTTTCAAGAAAATTCGAAAAGAGATTTTCCATGTGAATTTTTAAACCCCTTTTTTTACCATAATCTATTAAACAGTACTTGATAATCACTAACATTTTACAATAATTCGACAAAAAAAGATTTCTGAGAAAACTGGCATATATTTTACACGAAAATTTGCTAATAAAATACATAAAACTTAAATTACATAATCTGTAATTAAATTTGAAATAACATACGGGCTGCCCGATTTGAAAAACGAACTCATCACGCTATTAATGCAGTAAAGACTCTTGCCGAGTTTCATCAAAATCGGTTCATAACTTTTGACTTATCGTGTGGACATATATATATATATATATATATATATATATATATATATATATATATATATATATATATATATATATATATATATATATATATATATATATATATATATATATATATATATTCTGACATATATTTTACAAGGTACAATACAAATAAGCTTAGGCTTGTGGCTGTATTAAATGTACAATTTTAAAGCATGGTATCTAAAATTTTTGCAAAGTCTCACCATCGATACCTATGTACTAGCGAATTTGTTTAAACAAAATGCGCTTAATTTTTCTAATAAAAATTCGCTAATAAGAAGAAAACAGAAATGTCACTACCAAAAAAAGAGGTGACAGCACACGATGCTCCCAGACGGCACCCATCCCAGCACTGACCTTGTCCGAGGTTGCTTAACTTCGGTGATCGTACGACAATCAGTTTTGTCAACGTGGTATTGCCGCTTGACAGGTTTATTTATCCAAAGTTTATATATTCATTATTAATTGTTAAGTATCGATTTTAAATAAACAATGATCTTATTTTCAAATTTTGCAATATTTACTCAATTTTTAACAATCCTGATTGCATAAGTACTGTTCCTGTATGAAATAATTAATTTAATAACATAACTTATTTTGTCGGTTAGGGTCTTGGACAACTAATATGAACAAACCACTTTGATGCGTTCGGCAATGATTTAGTTCATAAGTTTTTCATATAAACTAAAATTACTAATCACGAACCAACATATTCTCTCATTAACATAAAATAGAAACATTCGCTGGACAAATTTTTAATTTCATGTCGTGTCATTTTCTATAATTGCGGCTGAGATTTCACGATTGCTGTTTCGGGTAGTATGTTTATGCCTGGTATATATTTAGTTTGGTTACCGTTGATGTATGGTGTATAGCTGTTGTATGAATCAATCTACGGGTGGCAGTTAACTACTCTGTCTGTCAGGCATTGGACTTTAACCACTAAGTCGTGTCAACGCATGTCTTTGTGATTTTATTTTAAGCACTATAAATATTGCGTACCAAATTACTTAAAATTCACATCATAGGTTTATTTGCACTATTTCTAGCCACATGTAAAATCTCGTTCCAGTTGCACTGATACTTAGGCTGATTAACCTACTAGACCTCGATTTTCGCCTAAACAAGATATTTGCCAAGTTTGATTGAAATCAGTTTAGTATTTTTTGAGTTATCGCTCGGATACACACACACACACACACACACACACACACACACACACACACACACACACACACACACACACACACACACACACATATATATATATATATATATATATATATATATATATATATATATATATATATATATATATATATATATATATATATATATTAATATAAATTTGCGCTTATCTGAAGAAATTTGTCCAAAAGCTTTTCATCGTGACCTCTCTATTAGCGAATTTTTCTTAATGAAAATTGGCTAAAAGTTGTGGGCCATGGATCGAAGGTTAAGGTCAGGTGAGGTCCTTTGGCACTGGGGTATTTGGATCATATTTGGAACATTAATCTACAAGGGCACTAGTAATACATGTGGAAGATTTAAAAATCAAATACTTAAAAAAATATTTTTTGACACCTGTATCTCTATTGATATTGACTTTTCGAATTTTTTTATAAGACTGTGGCGCTCACTTCTTATGAGGAATCACCCCCTGAAGTCTTTAAGCATAATTTCCGGATATATATATATATATATATATATATATATATATATATATATATATATATATATATATATATATATATATAAGTACAGATCTCCTTATTTGCGAGTTATTTCTACGAAAATTCGCTTAAACACTTGCATATGTTTTATTCTGCACTGTGTAGAGCATTTAGTTTGTAAAAAAAAAAGTGTCAACATAGCTAATTCTACAAACACCAAGGGTTTACATTTCACCTGTTACAGGATGATAAATAGATTGATTGGTTTTAGCATGCCATGAGAACAGACAATATCAAATTCGCGTTTGGGATGAATTCCCGTGATAAATATCACTGAAAAGGCAATACGTATTTACAACCCTCATTAGTTGAATTGTCCTGTGCCCCGTTGTTTGTAACTAACCGAACTATCGAACAGGTATCGACTGTCGATCCGGATAGAGGTGGAACAATGATAAATGCTGTTCGCACCGTTCGAATACTAATGTGCAAGGACCTGTGGCACATGCATGCCGCACTATCACCGCTAATATCCATTTGATATGCATTTCGGTTATTTGCAAATTGAATACTAATGTCCTACGATCGTCAGGTCTGTGTTTTATGTATATCCTACATCCGCACAATCAGATTCTACGTTATAACTCTTGTTCTATCGCGATGTTTGCGCCGTACTCATATTTTTTAAATTATTTGTCCAAAGTTTATCCTTCAGGGGGTCAGCAAATTCATTAAACACTCCTGTGTGGCAGGTCTGTTTCAGACATCTTACAATAGAGGCATATTCCCTAGTGACTGGAAAACTGCTCGAGTACAACCTGTCCCCAAGAAAGGATCCAAAGCGCTTCCTAGCAACTACAGGCCTATTTCTCTCCTTTCAGTCGTCTCTAAAGTGATGGAAAAGTATATAAACACCGAATTACTAAAATTTCTTGAAAAACACAGTCTAATCTACGACAGGCAGTATGGATTCCGTCAGCGCAGATCAACTGCCGACCTCATTTCCTTTGTCACCCATTCTTCGAACAAGTCTATGGAACTACACGGTGAATCCCAGATTGTCGCTCTAGACATAGCCAAAGCCTTCGACCAGGTCTGGCACGCAACTCTGCTTAATAAACTTCCGGCCTATGGCCTACCACCAAAACTCTGTACCTGGACAGCAAACTTGCTCTCCGACCAGAGCATTTCTGTTGTGGATGGCCATTCCTCTAAACTATATCCAATTAATGCAGGAGTTCCTCAAGGTTCAGTTTTAGCCCCTACTTTGTTTCTTCTCCACATCAATGACCTCTCCTCTAGCACATCCAACCCAGTTCACAGTTACGCGGACGACAGCACCCTCCACTCAAATATACAATATTCTAAGCCTGTCTCTTTGGCCCAACTAGATGAGGATCGCAGACACATGGAGGGTTCTGTCTCTGTGGATCTCCAAAAAATATTAGACTGGGAAAGTAGAAATCTTGTACAATTCAACCCCACCAAATCTCCGTCTTGCTTTCTTTCTCATAAAAGATACACCAGCCCTAGAACCGTCACAATGAACAACCAAGTTATTCAAAGTAATGAGTCCTTTTCACTTGTTGGCATTTCTGTGGATCGAAATCTCAATTGGCACCAACATGTCACATTAATTGCAGAAGCGACTGCTAAGAAATTAGGTTTCCTCTTCCGGGCTCGCAAATACTTTTCACCAGCTAATCTCTATACCTATAGACTTTACAAATAAGGCCAAACCTCGAATACTGCTCCCACATCTGGGGTGCTGCTGCCGCTTCTACACTCGCTATCTTGGACTCCATTCAGAAGTCTCATTGGTGACCCTACCCTCACCCAAATGCTGCCATCGCTTGCCCACCGACGTGCCGTTAGTGACGTCTCTCTCTTTTATAGATATATGCACGGGCAGTGCTCAGAGGAGCTTTCTTCCATAGTTCCTCCACCTGCTGCCCCCAACAGATCCACGAGGGGAACCCAGCGAATGCAGCCTTACTGTCCAGGTCACCAGACACAGAACATCTTGTTATACCCGCTCTTTTGTCCCGAGGACTTCCAAGCTGTGGAATTCCTTGCCGGCGCATGTTTTTCCTTCTCCTCCGAACCTCCAAACCTTCAAGTACAGAATTAACAAGTTGCCTCTTTCCTCCTTGTCAATACCCACGGTACGATAGTATTTAGGCTGTAAGCCCCCGTGGTGTGTTGTTCCAATAAAAAAAGGTGAATTTAAAGTATTGTAGTTCACTATGTGAAAACTGGAAGCTGTGATGAGCACTGATAAGTAAACCCAAAACACCACAACACATATTTTTTAAAAACCTTACGAGCGTTTCACTAACCACGTTAGCATCATCAGAGGATGATAAATTTTAAACTAAATGAACAGCTACAAATGTATTTATATCGTACCTAGATAGACGAACTAAGCCGAAGGAAAAATTGTAGTTGGGGACCCATCGTTTGTCTATTGTGTCTATATTGCATGGACGAGGTCGACGAACTACTTTAATCTTCTAGTTGACAAATTCATGAGCTTTTATCTAATTTAAAGGATAATTGGCTTTAAATGAAAGGTACCGCGTTATTTAAGGAAACTCACGTTCTTTCTTGATCTATAAATTCACCGACAAGCACATCTGGCTAACAAAATATTTGCCACACACCTTTTTTAAAGCAAAAACGACTGTTCGCACACAATGTTAACTTTAACAGAGGATGGACATTCAAACTAAAATTCTACATAAGACAAGTATTTATATTGATTTCTTATTATACATAAAAACAAGTAGTCATATTGATTTCTTAGATACAAAGAAAACGAAAGGGAATTTTAAGTCAAGAACACAACGTAGAGCTTAGTATCTGTATAGACCGGCCGAGTTATTGACAATACTTTATTATTCTGCCCGACAGATTAGAAGTGTTTAACTGGTCAAATGCAAAGTGAGAATAAAGGGCTTGACCAGCTAACTTAGAATTTTTCATCCGTTGATGATGCTAACGTGGTTAGTGAACCGATCGTAAGGTCTTTAAAAAAAATGTGTTGTGGTGATTTGGGTTCTCCAAGTATACTTATTAGTATTGTAGTTGTTAAGATTTTGCTTGTGGATATTCGGTAAGAACGACTTAAAGAGGGTACATATAAATTAAATACATATAATAATTTAAATACGAAAGCTCTATTTAAATAGTTCAAATATTGAAACATTTTTTAATAGCGTTTTTAAGTACACTTGGACAACCCAAATCACCACAACAAATTTTTAAAATACCTGACCATCGTTTCACTAACCAAGTTTGAAAATTCTCAATGTTTGACGACTACAACTGTGTTTATATTATGTGAAGGTACACGGCCTTAGACGCTTGACGGCGATTCAAACAAACTTTCACTGCTTGTTTACCGAAAATACCCTCTATCTGAGTTACGTTATCTTTATTCCCACTTTTTTGTCGGCATCTTTTGAAAAGTGGTCCATCAATAGACCATATAACATTATAAGTGATATTTTATTAAAAAAATTAATAATAAAATAGATTACTAAAATGTAAAAGAAAGTTATGTAGCTGCTCAGGGCAGAACATGAGATTTAGTGCAATTCTGAAAAGTATGTGGGTTCATGCCTATAATTTGGGTGACATCAGACATACAAATAAAAATCAAGACTCGGTTAACTTCATTTATTAATAAATAGTGATTGTATATAAGACCAAAATGACTATAATTTATTGTGATAGATAGAAGCCTTATAAATAAAAGTCTGGACGCAGCAAGTGCGTTATGGTAGTAAATTTTCATAGAAATGATCAGGCACCAGATATTTTTTTGTAACTTTTTTCTTTTAACATAGAAACATAAATTTTGGTATATAGTTTCCTTTTAATATCCTTAACTTACGTACCAAATTTGGTTACCATAGCTTTTCTATTTTTTTAGATAAACTTTTTTTCCGAAAGAAAACCCAACATTTTCCCGGAAACCCTGGTTCGAAATTTTTTCAAAATTAAAAAGTCGGGATCTCCTGATTAGTGCTTTTTTTCTAAGAAAATACACTAAAATGAATTAATTAAAATCGATGTTACAGATTAGCTCTGTACTTAACTATGGTGTGTATGCCGGTGCGCCGGGGATTAATTGGGTACGAAAAGGCTCCTCAGGGCTATCAAAACCTCTGGACATAATCTCCTGAACTGACGAGATGTTGTAAATACCACTTAGGGCTGGCAAAACGTCTGAACATATTTTTCTGGGATGTCAGAGAATGCTACTGCAACAGGTGCTTTTGCACGGAATGGTTTTGATGGGGCTTCCAAAATGATGACGGAGAGACTATTTCTCTGGCCACACACTCCTAGGGTGTCTGCAACATTTTTCTTCTTCCTTATGCATACTGGAGTAGTTTTAAGCATGTTTCTGAAAACTTTTTCGTAAAGCCGGGTTGGCTCCTAAATGCAGTATCACCAAAATTTCTAGAAACTATTCACAGAAAGAAAAGTTCGGGACGCAGCAAATGCGTTGTGGTAGCGAATTTTTGTAAAAAATGTTTTTAATTGTAAATATGTCTTGTTTTTACAAAAAGGACAATTGGTTGGTTGTATAACCTATATAGCATATAACAATGTACCACATTTAATTAAAATAGCTTTGTTGTTTCAAAAAGTACAAACATTTTCCGAAAATAAACCTTAAAACTGGTCCGATTTTCCTGGCCAATGAACCTCTTTAAGCTATTTACACACCTGACAAGATATAATTATTCACAAACAGCCTTACGACCAAAATTGAAAAAAAACATTTTTATGATAATTTCTTTTACATGCATTGCCTTCAGTAATGTTACACTAAATTATATTTTTCACAAAATTCGACTTTTTTTTACAATAGCTTACTAAACATTTATTAGTCATTACCAATATATCACAAAAATCTTACGAACACTGATTTCAACGGAAATACTAAAAACATGTCTGCGAAAACGTTTCAAATGCAGTCACTATTTGACAATGCCTGTATACGGCAGCTCGATTTTTTCGACGAGTAATACAAAGAAAAAGTTCTCTGAACGCTTCATTTCCATGGGGCTCCGCTATCTATTGATAAAAACGCCATATTACAATTTGTGATATTCGTTTGTGCCAAAAACGTGAAAAGTTTCAAAACAATTGGAATAACTCAAAAACAATGAACGATATCATTTTTTTCCTTACAAACATGCGTTATAATTTGATGGAAACACAAAAATGCAATAACATAAGGGGTGTTCTATTAAAAAAATAAAGCGTGTATCACCAACGACTTATGGGCCTCCCTGTAATTGTCAAAATAGGTTTATAAGATACAGCTCGAGACACCCTATAATTAGCGTATATACTTTTTCCTCATATCTTGTATAATAACGGATATATTGAGCTTTACACTACAAATGCCTCACCCTGTATATGTGTAAACAGAAAAAAAACTGAAAATGACCCCCTATATGGGTTTTGGGATATTCTAGTGCGCGCTCATTTGAAGAAATCTTTCTAAAATTCATAAATCGCGGTCTTCTCAATAACGAATTTTTCCTACGAAAATTTGCTAAAATATAGACTATTAAACTATTAGCTCTGTAGCTGAAACTACTGCCGAAGCATCAGCAAGAGGGCCTAATTGAAATGCTTTTTCCGAAAATATTTTAGTAAAATGAAGGACAATGATGGTTGAATCTGAATCTTAAGGCTTTGTAAAACACACTTCTTACGACGTATCGTCTACATAATCCGTATTTGTTCTAAGTTCGTTGCCGGAAAATTGCAAATTTTGATGTTTAAAATCGCGGCTTTAACGTTTGAAGAAGACAAATTATCAAATATTCAAAATATTTTTTCTGCTACTTCTTGACGTTTTTACGTCAAGGAAGCTAACGGTTGGATGTAATATTCAATTGGTTTTGTTAATCACACAAAATATTTTGTTCTTGTGCTTTTTCTCCAATCACCAGTGGCACCCAATTTTTGTTCTTAAGATGCCTATAACTTTTTTTCTTTCAACTTAGAGATCTGAATTTTAGTAGGGTAAGTTGAATAGTAGAAACGTATATGCCAAATTTGGTCGTCGTAGCTCTGTTATTTTCGGAGATACGAAAATTTTCCGAAGGAAAATCCAAAATTCTTCCGGAAAACTGGTCCGATTTTCCTGGCTAACGAAGTTATCCAAGTCACTTAGAAAAGGAAGGTACGTACCAAATTTTATTAAAATCGGCCCATTATTTTCAGATGTCCCCATTAGTGATGTTCCTTCTTCTATATCCCTCCCCTTGTTCACTCCAGGTTGCGTAACTTTGGGGGGGGGGGGGGTGGTAACCACAACATTTTTCTTCTTCCTCATGCATACTGGAGAAGTTTTAAGCATGTTTCTAAAAAAAATCGAAAAGCTGGATGGCTTCTAAATGCAGTATCACCAAAATTTCTAGAAACCATTCACATAAAGAAAAAGAAAACCAACATTTGTGAAGCCAGAAAATAGTCTCTAGGTCTATATTTAGGGCGCCATTTAATATTTATTTCGACCCCTATAACTTGGTACCCATCTAGTACAGCAACATAATCAGAGAGCTGTGCGTTCTACTTGCATCAATATAAATTTATAGCTAAAACGTTTGATTTTAGAACAATGATCAGGACAATATTCAAACAGTTTATCACGCAGACGTGCATTGAATTATTTCTGCGTCAACCTAAACAAAAGTTTGTACCTGATATAACAGATTTTTTCAGATGGATAAACGTGACCACTGATCCGTATCATTTTGCAGAGGATTTCAAACCGTGCCTGACATGAACAAACTGTTATCACTGGATTGTAGCAAATTTTATTAATTCTTGTTTGTCCGTGTCGTTTGTAGACTATTTGCAACGCAGTGTGTGATTGATTATATTTTGTGAAATGTATAAGCAATTTATTACACTTTATTCGCCCGGTTGCGTGTTTCCAACACATACGAACAGATTTACATAATACATTGTGCAGACGCAAATGCTTGTTTCTCACGAAAACTGGAAAAGCCGACGACTTAATTTTTACAACATTTATTTGCCTAAAAGGGTTTTTATCTGATTGAAACCAAAAACGAAGTAAATAGTCGCATTACAACGCCATTCGGTCGCTAAATTTACATTAAAATTCCGCGGCACCAGTTATTATAATAATTTGCCATCAAGAGTTTATTTCGTGGGGAAGGCTTAATGACTTAATTCATCTTACCGCTATCAGTGTGGACAAACTGATCAGAGTCAACGCTCTCGATTTCCCGAAAGTAAGTAACAGATATAAACGGCATAATTACAGTATTGCGTTAATGAACTTCAGTATGTTATGTCAATTTTAAATAAGTGGCTTCTTGTGCAAGGCTATGAACTAAACCCTCAAAAAAATTCTGTCATGTTTTTTACCAAAATTACAACATGCCAGTGGTAAAAGAATACAAATATCTGAGTGTTACTTTTGATATGAAATTGTCGTGGACTTCGTCTGTCAAACATACAGGCTTGTCCCACGTAGACATTCCATTAGCCGTTTCTGGAGTACGGCTCACAACTGAATTCTGAAAATTCGTGCACGTGGGTTTCTCGAAATTTACAGTTCACTGAAAATATTGACGTTAGTATGGGACTTCCGGTTATACCGGAAGTAGACGTCCACTTTCTTATTTCAAATGGAATATGGTGTTTTTTATTACGGATCTAGATTGCTCGTCAAATTTGATGGTAGGCTGTACCAACATGTTATGTCATTTTTCTCAACCATTTTCGAGATATTTGACTTTTTTTTAATTTCTTAAAAAACATTGTCACATTTACACACCTGTATCTCTCTTATTTTTCAACCTGAAGAGTTGAAATTTTAAAGTGCAAATTATAAAATGCTACAAACTATTTGTAATTTACTAAAGGTAGTACAAGTTAGACAGGGTGTCCGAAATAGACCGGTCAATCGTGACAACTTTAAAGCTTAATAACTCTTATTTTAAATAGAACACTATATTTTATAAGGTTAGTTCATGTACTTTTTATTGTTCTTTCGATTGGTTTCAGCATTCCCTATACCTAAGTCCCACCGATTTGAAGATATTTAAACATTATGTGCGATAAGAAATAATTATTAGTCGGTTTATCAGGTCGCTTAGGAGATTAAAATTTTAAACTTTATCTTGCGACATTAGTAAAATATGCGACGACTTATTAACAAAAGATGTCGTGTGGTTGCAAAGAGATTTCCACATAAACACAGATCAACTCGTTACATGATCAGAATACTACTAAAGAACTTCTAAGAATGGAGTGTTTAGTCCAAAATTTCATAAGAGTAAAGCATTATTAGGGAACAAAGAGATCTGTGTGTTATCACTTCACAATAAATGTTCGAAATTTGCACCGTTGACTACGAGGCATATTTGCGATAAGAAATAATTATCAGTCAGTTTATCAGGTTGCCCACGAGATGAAAATTTTACACGTCGTCTTCCGACAGTAACCTTAATGGTTGTACTGTAAAGTACGTTTGTCAATTGTATTTTAATAAAAGAGTATTTTCCACAATAATGGCACACTTCAATTACTCAAACGATGATTTTTGAATTTAATTATTATTTACGGGGAGTGTAATCGAATTGTTAGCAGAACATGTCGTGTGTTTGCAGCGAGATTTCTAGATAGACATAGACCAACTCCTGACGTGATCAGAAGACTATTGAAAAATTGTTGTAAGAATGGAACGGTTCGTTCAGAAGGTAATAAAAATAAACCGCTATTGGACAATGAAGAGACACAAATAAATGTTTTGGCATTTTTTACTGCTTATACGCATGCGGCAATCAGAGACTACAGTAGAAATTTGAATCTTTTAAGAGGAACTATTCGCAGAATTCTAAAAATTAACAAATGGACACCATTTTCGTTCACTTTAATACACCATTTAGAACCTGGAGATTTTCCCGGTGTGTAGAGTTCTGCGAATGGTATCTTTTGAAAATTCAAGAAGATGAAAATTTCTCAAGAAAACTTATATGTTGCGATGAGTCAAAATTTTCAAAGAAAGGGCATGTTCAATCGTCACAAGCAGTCACTATTGGTTGGACGAAAATCCTCACATTACTAGCGAACGAAATTTCGAGGACTGTTGGAGTTTCAATATATTTTGCGCAGTAAAACACAATAGAATTTTTGCCCTTAACATTTATGATGAGAATATAACAGGTTGGTACCAATAATATTAAGCAATACTGAATTTCATTTGCGTATTAGTACATTATGTTATTAAAATATTTATTAAACTAACTGAAACTAAATTTGAAAATATGACTTGGTATCAACAAGATGGAGCTCCACCACACAACTCACATGTAGTAAGCGACCTACTCCAGGAAACATTTGAAGACAGATGGATAGCTAACGGTGGTCCTCATCGTTGGCTGGATCACCAGACTTGACTTCAATAGATGTCAGTATCTGGGCGTGTATTAAGAACAGTTTACCAGGAACCACCTACTACAAAACAAGATAAGATAGCAAGATTATTAGAGGCCTTCAATGCAATGGAGCAAGATTATGTTTCTCGAGCCGCGGTAACCATCATTAAAAGAGCCATCAAATGCCTCGAAGTGAACGGTGCAAATTTCGAACATTTATTCTATTGTACACACAAATCTCTTTGTTGCCTAATAATGCTTTACTCTTATGAAATTTTGGACGAAACACTCCATTCTTAGGAATTTTTTACTAGTATTCTGATCATGTAACGAGTTGATCTGTGTTTATGTGGAAATCTCTTTGCAACCACACAACATCTTCTGTTAATAATTCAATTACACTCCTCGTAAATAAAAGTTATATTCAAAAGACGACGCATATTTTACTTACGTTGGCAGTTTAAAATTTTCATCTCCTGGGCAACCTGATAAACTGACTAATAATTATTTCTTATCGCAAATAATATATATATATATATATATATATATATATATATATATATATATATATATATATATATATATATATATATATATATATATTAAAATCGGTGGGACTTATGTGTAGGGAATGCTAATATCACTCGAAAGAACAATAAAAAGTACATGAACTAACGTTATAAAATATAGGGTGTTCTATTTAAAATAAGAGAGTTATTCGGTTTTAAAGTTGTCACGATTGACCGGTCTATTTCGGACACCCTGTCTAAGTTGTACTAGCTTTAGTAAATTCCAAATATTTTGTGGGATTTTAGTATTTGACTTTAAAATTTCAACTCTTCAGGTTGCAAAATAAGAGAGATACAGGTGTGTAAATGTGACAATGTTTTTTGATAAATTTTTGAAAAAAGTCAAATATCTCGGAAATGGTTGAGAAAAAATACATAACATGTTAGTAAAACCTACCATAAAATTTGACGAGCAATCTAGATCCATAATAAAAAACACCATCTTCCATTTGAAATAAGAAAGTTGACGTCTACTTGCGGTATAACCGGAAGTCCCATACTAACGTGAATATTTTCAGTGAACTGGAAATTTCGAGAAACCCACGTGCGTGAAGTTTCAGAATATAATTGTGAACCGTACTCCAGAAACGGCTAAAGGAACGTCTACGTGGGACAATCTGTATTAAGGCAAGGAGCGAAGGAGGAATGGACTTACTAAGGTGAGTTTGCCGTGCGATGCAGATGTTAAGACATGTCTAATGTGTTATAGATGTTACATTAGGTCAATTATAGATTTTGGTTTCTTTGTATATGGGTCAAAATGTTAAACAGGCTGCTTATAGAAGCCCAACTGGCTATTTTTGTCGATGTTCCCTCTTTATTGCGGGTCCCGTAACTTTTGGTAGCGTTGTTTCCACAAAATTTTGGTGAACTTTCATTAAGAAAATTCACTAATAGAGAGGTGTCGATGGTAAGATTTTTAAAACATTTTTTCAAATGAGCTTAAATTAGGGCACCTAGAACCCAAATCCAAGGTCAGTTGTAGATATATGTATATATGTATCCAACCGATAACTCAAGAAATACTTCACCAATCGAAACCAAATTTGGCAATTCCCTTCGTTTTGTTAATTGCTTCGATGAGTTCGTTAGACAGTTTTGACACTCAAATACTTTTAGAAAAAAATGCGAAAAACGCAATACCTTTTAAATTACTAGAAGTGTCAAACTAAAACTTAATACGCACGTAAATATCTCTACCAAATTTTAAATTAATGGGTTCGTTAAATTTTGAGTTATAACCAAATAAAAATATATATATATATAATTTACGATATGGCCTGAAATTATCTCTGACTAGGTGCCTGTAATGTTAGACAATGCCAGACAGATATATCAGGGATACGCTGCTATTGCAAACAAATGCTCCAAATCAAGCTTCGCACAAACAGGCTACAAAAATATGTCACAATAAAGAATCAGCGGGGTTGCCATTTGCCAACACTTTCATCTAAATCTGAAGATATCAGAAAAATATATAGTAATAAATAAAAAAATTAATGAAAGTGATTCAATTTGTTTAAAGGCAATCTAGAACTACATTTTGTTATGTGTATAAATATTAAGCTTCCCATTCTTCGCGGCATTTAAAAGCCATCTCCCTCTGCTAGTTTAACCTGACAACACCAGTTAGCTATTTGTCATGTGTTATTTTGCTAACTTGACAGCAGGGGCGGAGTCGAATCGGGGTTATCCTTCTTTGTTTACAGACGTCATAATCGGCTCCGCTAGCCCGCTAATCCGCTAATACCTTAGAATAAGGTACTTATTGTTTATTTTTAGTTTTTATTTACTCTTCATGTAGTGTATGGAAAATTTGAGGTAAACGCAACTACATAATATCATACAGTGGTTTAAATTATACCTATAAACAGATGTTCAGTGTAAATTATTAAAATTTTGTTTCAAAATTTTTTATTGTGTATATTTATTTATCTCGTTTTCAAAAAGTATGGATACAGCAATAGTAAATAAGTGTTGAAAAGAGTGTAGGTGCAGCAAGTGCGTTATGGTAGCGAGTTTTTCTTTAAAAAAATCAAATGGTGATAATTCAGTTTCCCATTAAACTAGAATCTTCAGTTTTTATACTTTCTAAACCATATATAAAAGCAGCGTGTGTACCAAACTTAAAGATTAACACAATGAGCTTCACAGGCAGCGACAAATTTGTTTTAGAAAACCATTTTCGTTATTTTGTTTGCAGAAACTGGTTCGATTGAGTTGACTGAAACGGATCATCCAAGCGAATAATAAAGAAAAATACCTGCGACGTTTATAATTTGGCAGGTACATTCCTTTTGTACGTAAAAATTTAATTTTCGGTAAATTTGCAGATTGGCACACGGGGACTTTTTAGAAAAAAAATTAGAAACATGCTTAGATCTCCTTCTGGATGAATAAACCACAAGAAATATTTCTTGCAAACAGCCCCCAAGAAAATTACGGCACCAGAAGTGAATAGGGGTGTTGGGCGGGGAAGAAGATAAAAAGTAAATGTGAGCGAAAAGTGCGAAAAACCCAGCTTAGTTGGACCTCTATAAGCTGTCTCTGTCCCATTTTGCAGCTATACCTCCTTAGAATTCTGTTTACCCCGCACAGAACCCCTATGTTCACCGCAGGTCCCGTAAATCTTTTGCGGGTTGTTCCCAACAAACTTTTCTTGTTGACATTGTTCTTGTGCATTGAGGGTAGTTGTAGGCATGCAGAAGGGAAAGGAGAACCCCTGGAACAAAGCAGCGAACCAAGATTTTCTATTTATGTTTACATTGTTACCCCATTTCATTTGTTAAAATATTTTTTCAAAAAATAAATTGATGTTGCCTTGTTTGTCAGTCTTACATAGAGGGCTACAATAGTTCATCATTTTCAAAAGGTGTGGATACAGCAACAGTAAATAAGTGTTGAAAAGGGTCTGGGTGCAGCAAATACATTATGGTAGAGAATTTTTGTAAAAATATTTGAAATCCGATAACTCAATTTCCTATTAAGCTAGAATCTTCAATCTTGAACCATAGTAACACCTATGTAAACGCAGCGTGGGTACTAAATTAAAGAAAATAACATAAAGGGCTTTGCGGATAACTACAAATTGGTTTGAAAAAACCCGTTTTTTTTTGCAAAAACTAATTTGATTGGGTTTACTAAAACAAAACCATCCAAGCAATTAAAACGAAAAATACCTGCCATATTTATAATTTGGCAAGTACATTCCCTTTGTAAATAATTATTATTTTTTTCTGGGAAACTTTTGTGACTTTAATGCAATTCTTAACATAATGTTTTTAAAGAGAATTGCAGTACTTACATATATCGTTACCAGATTATAATTTTCTAGCTCCATAGAAAATATTAATTTTTTCAAATAATCGTTAATTGGGACATCCAAAACCGATCTACTAGGTCCATTTAGATGTAAAGAATTAGTTTTAATGATATACCTTACTAATAGTGTACAATTCTTATGAAAATTCACTACTATAATGCACTTGCTGCGCCGCGAACATTTTTCTTATTGATTATGCATACTGAAGTGGTTTCAAGCATGCTTCTGAAATAAAATTTCGAAAATCCGGTTGGTCCCTAATAGGCCGTAGTTATTCCCGATTTTTTTTTTTTAATTTAAAAGACGCGATCTTCTCATTAGCGATTTTTTTACGAAAATTCGCTAAAAATGAGCCCTGAAAATATTATTTAGCTCGAAGTGCAGCATGTTGATTTAAACTATTTCAAGGGGATAATTGATAAAGTAAAAACCTAAACACGTCCTGTGTAAAGAAAGCCTATTGCCAAACAAAAGTGGCGTGCTTAACCTTATATTCCTAACATTGTAGCTTGAAAACATGTTTACCAACCGTAGTCGAAAATTAACACTGCAGGTTGTTTGTTCAAAAATCAAAAACGTTGTTTGTCCGGTGCATTCACAGCGCATTACGAAATTTAATGCTGACCAAACGTTTAAAGTCTAAAATCCCTGCAGAGCAAATATTACGTTTGTTAAACCAATTACCATCTCTTATGATTCACGACTCGTGAACGAGTGGTAATTAAATCGCCCAAACTGCCAACGTTCTCTCTCTCTCTCTCTCTCTCTCTCACTCTTTCGCTCACTCACTCCCTATTATTAAATTATTAAAATTCTAATCAGTTTAGGTAACTGACAAGTCAGACGAATAAATCCGGTGAATACTAATTATTTTCATTAAAGATTACTGGAGCCTAACTAACCATCAAATGAAATCTTTTCATTCTAATTATTTTCTTGTGCGAAGAAGGAAAGCCCCAGGTGTTAATTAGCTAATTGTAACTAGTGATGAAGATTAATACACTAGTAAATAAACACTTTAAATATTTTATGTAAATGTTTAAATAATAAAGCCATTAATTAATGAGTACTTGAGTTTTTAAATAAATTTGCATTGTTTTCGTGATAATTAGTGAATTTTCTTTTTAAAAAATCCCTAATAAAGAGATCGCGACTTTTGATTTTGAAAATTTTCTTCAAATAAGCGCAAACTATGAGCCTTAGAACCTATATTCGGAGTCAGTTTCAATTTATATATATATATATATATATATATATATATATATATATATATATATATATATATATATATATATATATATATATATGCACCACACTGCTATCTCAAAAAATACTTGGCCGATTTCGATTAAACTTCTTTCCTTTTGCAAATGGCTTGGATAAGTTCGTTAGCCAAGAAAATCGGCCCAATTTACCCGGAAAATGTTTAGATCTTCGGAAATAACAAAGTTATGGCAACCAAATTTGGTACGCGGGTTCATTCGTATCATAAAAAGTAAACTAGGTGCCAAAACTTAGGTGCCACTGATGCCCAGAGAAACGCACAAGAACAAAATATTTTGTTTAACAAGATATATTGTATATTACACACAAAGATTACGTTTTTTGGCGCAAATAGGTCAAGAAATGCCAGATAAATTACTTTGAAAATTTTATTGTTTTTCCTCTTAAAACGTCAAAGTCGTGATTTGAAACGTCAAAATTGGCAACTTTTAGACAAAGAACCTGCAACGAATATGAGCTATGTAGAGAAAATGTCGCAAGAAGTGTGTTTTTCAAATTCCTAAGTTTTTAAGCGAAACGAATTAGTTTTAGTGAATTTCCCGACTTTTGAGTTTTGAAAAAAAATTCAATTGAGCGCGAACTAGGACCCCTACAGCCCATATCCGGGGTCAGTTTCATATATATATATATATATATATATATATATATATATATATATATATATATATATATATATATATATATATATATATATATATATATATATATATATATATATATATATATATAATAACTCAAAAAATAATGGTTCGATTTAGATCAAATCTTTGTAAGTGGCTTGGAAAAGTTCGTTAGCCAGGAAAATCGGACCAGGTTTTCCGGGAAAATTTTGAGTTTTCTTTCGAACAAAATTTTTACCTCAAAAAATAAAAAAGCTATGGTAACCAAATTGGTTAGGTAGGTTTACGTTATAAAAAGTAAACTATAGATCAAAATGTAGATTTCTATGTTACAAAAAAAATTAATAATAAAATATTTTGTGCCAGATCATTTATATGAAAATTCACTACCATAACGCAAAACAAAAAATTCACTAATCAGGAGATCTGTGTTTATATATATATATATATATATATATATATATATATATATATATATATATATATATATATATATATATATATATATATATATATATATATATATATCGTACTCAAAAAATAATGGGCCGATTTTGATGAAATTTGGTACCTACTTTCCTTTTGTAATTGGCTTGGATAAGTTCGATAGCCAGGAAAATCACAGCAGTTTTTTCCGGGAAAATTTTGGGTTTCCTTTGGGAAAATTGTTGTATTTCCGAAAATAACAGATCTACCACAACCAAATTTGGCATGTATGTTTCTACTATTTATCTTACCCTACTTACCGAAATTTAGAACTCTAAGTTAAAAGAAAAAAAAGTTATAGATATTTAAAAAAATGGGTGCCACTGCTGATCAGAGGACAAGGACAAAATATTTTGGGTGGTTAACAAGACCAATGGAATATTACATACAACGGTTAAGTTTTCTTGACTCAACAAGGTCAACAAATAGCAGAACAAAAGTTTTCAAAATTAATAATTTTTCTTCTTACAAAGTCAAAGTCGCGATTTGAGAGGGTCCAAATTTGCAATTTTCAGACAACGAATCTGAAACAAATACGGAGTATGTAGAACAAACGTTGTAATAAGTGTCTTTTACAAAGACTTAAGTTTCAGCTTCAACCATTATTGTCCTTCATTTTACTAAAATATTTTCGGAAAATCCATTTTAAATAGACCTTCTTTCTGATGCTTTTGAAAAGTGTCAGCTATAGAGTTTCTGGTTCAACAGTCTATATTTTAGCAAATTTTCGTAGAAAAAAATGGTGATGAGAAGACCGCGACTTATGAATTTTAAAAAGATTTCTTCAAACGAGCGTGAACTAGAACCCCCAAAACCAATATAGGGGGTCAGTTTCAGTTTTTGTTTGCTTACACATACACTAAGTGAAGATTGGAACCTGTGATGAGCACTGATAAGTACACTTGGAGAACCCAAATCACCACAACACATTTTAAAAGACCTGACGATCGTTTCACTAACCAAGTTAGCGTCATCAGAGGATGAAACATTCTTAATACTGAAAAAACTAACATCAACTTAATTACCGGATCTAGGTAAAGAGATCGAACTGAGATGGGAAATTTGTCGCAGGCAAATTCCACAGTGTATTGTATTTTTATCGCCGGACAAGGTCTTTGCACTGTCCATACTACTTTATCCAAAAAGTGTCCATCTGTAACAGTTTAGTTCAACGACAGCTAAATTAACATAGATTCCTGTATTCTTATGTTATCTTTAGAACGTGCTGAAACGTGGGAATTTTATTTAACAAAGCAATCGATCAGGTGACTCGTAATTGGCGGAACGTTCATACATTTTTTGTTGTAACTATATTTGGCAATATATACGCTTTCGAACACGTTTAGCTGTCCTGGTTTTCTAACATTTTTTTAATTAATTTCAGATTATCTTTATCAACGTGATGATTATTATCCCAAATGTGTCGGGCGACGGAAGACTTATCTACAGTCCCGTACGTAATTGGATGAATAATTATATCTTGGTTAGGTGTGATAGTAGCTTGGAGAGGTTCGCTGACCAGGAAAATCGGACCAGTTTTTTCTGTAACCTTTTAAGTTTATTTTCAGAAAATGTTTGTGCTTTTTAAAACAACAAATCTATTTTAATGAAATATGGTACATTGGTACTTCTATATAGGTTATATTGCTAACCAAATTCCCTTCTTCCAAAAAACAAGACATATTTGTAATTAAAAACATTTTTACGATAATTCGCTACCATAACGCACTTGCTGCGTCCAGATTTTTTTTAACTATGACCTTCTTAGGACACTTTCTTATGGGCGATCTAAATATGTCATCATATTTTCCAAGGCGTTTTTGATGCAAGAGTTACAATACTTAACTTTTTTTATGGGCGCCATATTGGATTTTTGCATTTTTAAAAGGTCTTTTTTTCTTATTACAATCATATATCAGGCGATACGATCACATGTTACCTGCTATCAAAATTTCTAAAAAAAATCGTTTCTGCGAAGAGTGCTTTGGAAGGGACACCAGTAAATTTGTTTTAACGATCTAAATGTTGACAGTTTAGCCAAACTCTGATGTTTATAATATTCCTGTATATTGTCTTTCCGGCATTTATTTAAAAAATCATGAATTTTGCAAATAAAGAAAAGAGAGACATGATAAAAATACATTACAAAAATAATATAAATGCTAGAGTTACTAGTGAAAACTATTTAAATGAATATCCGGAAAGGCGGCTATCACACAATCCTTATTTTAATGGACTAGATTGTATATTCATTGATATTCATTTAAATAGTTTTCACTAGTAACTCTAGCGTTTCTATTATTTAGGTAGGTAATATATTTTTATCATGTTTCTCTTTTCTTCATTTGTAAAACTCGTGATTTTTGAATAAATGCCACAGACACAATGTACAGAAATGCTATAAATATCAAAGTTTGGCAAAACACTCTTCGCAGAAACGATTTTTTCCAAATTTTGAAAGCAGGTAACATGTGATCGTATCGCGTGATATATCATTGTAATCAGAAAAAAAAAACTTTTCAATCATGCAAATGCAAGAATCCAATATGGTGCCTATAAGAAAAATCAAAGTTAAATATCGTAACTCATGCATCAAGAAAGCCTTGGAAAATATGATGACATATTTAGATTGCACATAAAAGAGTGTCCTAACAATGTCATAGTTAGAAAAGTCTAGTTCTTTCTGTATTCGCTTGAAAACGAAAAAAACTAAAAATTAAATTTTCTGTTTTTTTTTTCGAATAATGAAAAAACTAAAAATGTCAACTCAAATATTCTTTCAGATAATTATGGATCAGCATAGAAACACGCCACTTTGTCCCTATTTAACCATCCTCGTATATCTTACGGTTTAGAAGATCCTAATGGTGAGGTTCGAATTTGAACTACTCTATATGTACATTTATGCATATGTGTATAATTGTGGTTATTGTGTGATTTTTTTTTTGAATGGTTTTTGTAATTTATTCACATGCAGGCTCTTTCCTAAGTGATATATGTAATGTTTATTGCCGTATTCTCCGCTCATTTACTTTCTTTCTGAATATGGCTCTATAAACATATTATTACTATGATTATTATTATTAATGTCTAGTAGAAGAATTTATATTTTGTTGTTGTCTTGTCCCAACGCCAAATAATTCCTGAAAATGTGGGTATATTTCGTGGCACTCTAAAATGTCTATGTGGTTTTGATTGAACACATAATTGAATAAAGGGGAGCTCTTATTGAACTTGAGATGAATATCAACAAGGTGCATTCTCTTTATTCAAGTTACACTGCCAAGAATACTCTATCGCTACATTTCTCCCCTATTACATGACAATAGAAGCAAGTAATTTTATTTGTTCGGTACATTAGGGGTTGAATATTTCCTGCCTCACTTTAATGTCACTATGTCTATTGATAATTCAGTTCACTACACGGTAGAAACTCTCTTCAAGTTTTATTACATTACTGTGTACCAGAGATGGCTTCTCTCTTATTTATTCCCTATACACTTTAAGTTAGATATACCTTATAGATCCGCCTAAAATCATAAATCTATTGTTTTAACTTTTTACTGTTTACCTTATCAGAATCGTTTTTCATGATCTTTTGTTACAAAAATTTTAATTGCATAAAACGAAAATGCATTGGCGTTATCATTTTTCTCAAAATTCACCTTAATTGATTTGCAAACAAATTCTGTGACGAAAAATTGTCAAATCATAGTTTCTCAAAAACGTTATATTTTCTTTATAAAAGCCATAGTTACTTAAAAATTCCTTTATTGCCTTCCTTAAGCCATGATCTTTTCACTGTATACTATATTTTCAGTCTAGAACCTTAATTGGAGCCGTACACGAAGCTACAAATGTAGTGTATTTTAAACATTTTATTGAATATCCCACTTAAAAAAAAACAACCAGATTATATTTTTCAGGAGATTGGTAACACCTTGTACTTATCGCTAACTTTGTTATCAGTTATGGAAATCGGCCTGCTAACCCGTATTACTTTTCTGTACTATATAAGTGAGTTTTAATTACGAAATTACAGAGGTACCCATAGTGAGAAGTTTTTTTTTAAATGAGCGCAAATTAGGGACCCTAGAACCCATATCCATGGTCCGTTTGGTTTATTTTTATTTTTATATTGTATATGTACACACACACACACACACACACACACACACACACACACACACACACACACACACACACACACACACACACACACACACACACACACACACACACACACACACACACACACACACACACACACACACACACACACACACACACACACACACACACACACACACACACACACACACACACACACACACACACACACACACACACACACACACACACACACACACACACACACACACACACACACACACACACACACACACACACACACACACACACACACACACACACACACACACACACACACACACACACACACACACACACACACACACACACACACACACACACACACACACACACACACACACACACACACACACACACACACACACACACACACACACACACACACACACACACACACACACACACACACACACACACACACACACACACACACACACACACACACACACACACACACACACACACACACACACACACACACACACACACACACACACACACACACACACACACACACACACACACACACACACACACACACACACACACACACACACACACACACACACACACACACACACACACACACACACACACACACACACACACACACACACACACACACACACACACACACACACACACACACACACACACACACACACACACACACACACACACACACACACACACACACACACACACACACACACACACACACACACACACACACACACACACACACACACACACACACACACACACACACACACACACACACACACACACACACACACACACACACACACACACACACACACACACACACACACACACACACACACACACACACACACACACACACACACACACACACACACACACACACACACACACACACACACACACACACACACACACACACACACACACACACACACACACACACACACACACACACACACACACACACACACACACACACACACACACACACACACACACACACACACACACACACACACACACACACACACACACACACACACACACACACACACACACACACACACACACACACACACACACACACACACACACACACACACACACACACACACACACACACACACACACACACACACACACACACACACACACACACACACACACACACACACACACACACACACACACACACACACACACACACACACACACACACACACACACACACACACACACACACACACACACACACACACACACACACACACACACACACACACACACACACACACACACACACACACACACACACACACACACACACACACACACACACACACACACACACACACACACACACACACACACACACACACACACACACACACACACACACACACACACACACACACACACACACACACACACACACACACACACACACACACACACACACACACACACACACACACACACACACACACACACACACACACACACACACACACACACACACACACACACACACACACACACACACACACACACACACACACACACACACACACACACACACACACACACACACACACACACACACACACACACACACACACACACACACACACACACACACACACACACACACACACACACACACACACACACACACACACACACACACACACACACACACACACACACACACACACACACACACACACACACACACACACACACACACACACACACACACACACACACACACACACACACACACACACACACACACACACACACACACACACACACACACACACACACACACACACACACACACACACACACACACACACACACACACACACACACACACACACACACACACACACACACACACACACACACACACACACACACACACACACACACACACACACACACACACACACACACACACACACACACACACACACACACACACACACACACACACACACACACAGTTTCTCTTAGCGTGAAGACACGTTTGAGAGAGCTCGTGGATAAAGTGCCATTTTGTGTTGGAAAACAGAAGTGTTTAATTTTGTAATTTCGCAGTATTGTGCAGCAAACACCAGGTATTACCTATCTGAAATATAGTATGTGGATTCGTAAGTAAAAACTAGGAATTAATGGTTTAAATTCCATAGGTCGGTGAGTTTTGTATATTATATTTTCTATTTAATTTATTTTATTATAATTGTTTATCTACATCGACGATAAGAAGTGATAACTCGACCGGGGCCGCTGGGCTGAGCGAGCGCTCGGTCTCTGGCTGGACCCGGCGCGGCCGATATACGACGTGCCACTCTCTCGTCGGGGGCCTTCTGCTCGCCCTGCTGATGGATCGTAGCGGTCACTCATCATGGAAAGCATTTTAATTGATTTAGAGACCTCCGATCACGGAGGTGGTTCAACACCTGAGCCAGTTGTTTCAGAAAAGTCATCTCTTAGTGTTAATCAAGATATAAATGAAGATATTATTACAAACCCTGTTAGTAAAAATACGTTAATTGTTGAGGACGCGAACATTTCTGACAATACAGGTGTTCCTAAAAATGTTGTCTCTTCTGATCAAGTTCTTAATAACTCTGTAGCATCCAATGAGCCTTCTGCTAACAAGCAAGCGTCTTTTGCTCAAGCACTCAAAAATAATGTTGTTGATAAGGCAATCTTTCCTAAAAAAGATCAAGCCATAGTGATGTCCTCTATTGAAGGTGCCTCTATTCGTGATTATATTGTTAATCTTGGGACACTAATTGGCCCAAAGCAAATTACATTTGCTTCAAAAATATCTAATAACAGAGTATGTATCTATCTTAGATCAAAAGAGTGTGTAGATGAGTTCATCTCTAAACATGGGGGTATTACTATCGGTGATATATATGTCTCTGCTAGGCGATTGATAACTCCTGCCGTAAGACTGATAATCTCAAATGTTTCTCCATCTATCCCACATAATGTTATACACAAAAGTCTTGGGGATATTAATTTGAAATTGGTGTCTCCAGTTTCTTTCGTTGGAGTTGGCCTCGGTTTACCAGAATATTCTCATATCCGTAGCTTCCGCAGACAAGTATTTTTTGTGCCTGAAGACAGGACTGAGATTCCATCGTCTATAGTAGTCAGTCATGATGGAGACACAGATCGATTATTTTTATCTGATGGAGAATTGCACTGTTTTACATGTAAAAAAGTGGGACACATTTCCAAAAACTGCCCTTCCCAGAACGTCATTCAAAATGAAGATAACATTGTCCTGGAACTGCCGTCAGTCGAGTCAAACAGTCAACATAATCCAGCTTCGTCTACTGAAACCAGAACTGTCACCACTCAACCTCAGGTAGCTGTAAAACCTTGCCAGCAGTCAGAAAATACAGAATTTGATAATTCTGTTATACTTCCATCTAGTGAAAAGCCACAACCATCTACAAGTTCTCAGTTACAACTCAACAGCACCGTAGGTCTAAAACGATTAGCATCCCTGGAGGATACTGATGTGGATGATCAATTCACATTGCCAGCAGAAATCGTTACCAACAAAAAGGTTAGAAAAAAGAAAAAGTCAACTCCCGATCCACTCTCTGCATTTGACCCAATCAAACAATGTTTCTCGGAGAATTCTTATATTTTAAATTTTGATGAATTCAAAGCTTTTCTAACGGCCGTTAAAGGAAACGATAAACCCATTGAAATATCAAGGAAGTTTACCGATGATCTGCCACAGTTGATAAAAATGATCCAGCAAATTTACCCACAGATTGAGAAGAGATCACTTAAAGAACGCTGCAAAAGATTGATTAAGTCACTATCTGGTCAACGCTGCGACTATCGAACTGATTGTACAGATACTCAGTCGTCGGAGCTTTCAGAGTGTTGACACACCTAACACTCATACATTTTACATTCGCATTCAACTCGATGATAATTATAACACTCAATGTTAAAAGCATCAAAAGTTTTATTAAGTCGTCAGCTCTTACATACTTCTTGGAGACCACACAGCCTGCGATAATCTGTCTTCAAGAAACTAATGTCACCTCCACACCAACATCTTTACTAAAATTGAAGTACCAATTCTACTGCAATCCTTCCAACACAAGTTATTCTGGAACTATGATAGCCACTAGTCATAGCATGTCAAATTGTTCAGTCATCTGCCAAGTCATCTATCCAAGTTATGTGCAAAAACTTTATCTAGAAACTGAGAAATATAATATTCATATCTACAACGTTTATCTACCATGGAATCGAATAAAAGCCCAAGAAGCTCTTTCAGCTCTCCAACTCTCACTAGCTGACATTTCTAATCCAGAGGATCATGTAATAATAACTGGTGATTTTAACTGTACCATAACACCAGAAAAAGACAGATTTAACTCCCAGGAAAGGTATGCAGCAATCTCTATCAAACTTGAAACCATATTAAAACGATTCACCCTGGTAGATGTTTGGGAAAGAACTCATCTTCATGAAAGTGGCTTCACATTCTTTACTAATAATTCAGCTTCCAGACTGGATAGAATGTACTGCCGAGAACAAACCATGACCAGAGTCTTGTCATCAAAAGTGTTAGCCTCGTTTTCAGATCATTTGGCTTTGTCCATAGTTTTCCAGCCCGAAAAGAAATCTGGTAACACACTGAACATTTGGCGTTTTGATAATTCTCTTTTAAAAGATACCGCATATGTTAAGTGTATGAGAGAGTTTATTCGATCTGTTACTCAAAAACCAATTGAAAATGCTCTTTCACGATGGGAAATTCTCAAGGAAGATATTAAAGATATAACCCGTATCTATACACGCCAGAAACGCCAACAGAGTGAGTTTGTAATCAAAAGCCTTCAAGAGCAACTTAATAAAGCCATGAGTACCTTAAGAGAAACAGAAGACACCGCCAGTATACTTCGCCTGAAAGAAGAAATTAAAGACTTTTATTCCAAGGAAAGTGAAAAACGTCTGGTGGCAGCAGGCATGACACATCTTCTAGAAATGGACAGACCAACAGCAGTTTCTCTCTCACCATACATCTGTAAAAAGAAAATCCTGACCGAACTCATCCATGAAGGAATAGTTGAGAAAGAACCATCTCGAATAATTTCAGTTGTGAGAAATCATTTCCACAATCTATACAGAAAAGACAGCAGTATTACAATAGATCCAGGTAGCAGTCTATATAATGGCCTTCCTAAATTGGATGAAAACAGTAAATCTTTGATAGAACAACCAATTACAGAAAACGATTTATTCACTGCTCTCAAGTTGCTTAAAAGAAACAAGGCTACAGGGATTGATGGTCTCAGTCCGGAATTCTATGTTGTTTTCTGGAATGAAATTAAAAACTGGTATTGTAGTATGGTCCAACAAGCACTACAGCTTGGAAGACTCCCAAGAACTATTCGTACAGCAATTCTTGCCTTAATACACAAAGGTGGTGACTCCAGCGTTTTAGGAAACTGGAGGCCAATTTCAATTTTAACAACTGATTATAAGATTCTGTCCAAGGCTTTATCAATACGCTTGTCAGGGATACTAAACTTATTAGTAGATCCAGATCAGTCCTATTGTGTACCGGGAAGGTCAATCTACGACAGCCTTCATCTTTTCAGGGAACTTATTCAACACATTAATGTTCACGATTTACCTGTTGCTATCGTTTCATTAGACCAACGAAGTGCCTTTGATAGAGTGAGTCATGACTATATGTTCTACCTTTTGGAAATATACAATTTAGGCCCATTATTTGTGAACTGTGTAAGGCTTCTCTATGAAGATTCAGTTTGTATGGTCAGAGCGCATGGACTTATGTCTGCCCCAATTAAGTTTGAACAGGGTATTCGTCAGGGTTGTCCACTTTCAGGTCCACTTTTTATTCTCTGTATTGAACCACTTCTATCTTTCATCAGAAACAGAATAGTAGGTCTTACCTTGCCTATCCCACAAAAAAGTCACTTCCTAAAAGTCTCCGCCTATGCGGATGATGTTAATGTGGTGATTTCTGAAAAGACTGACTTGGAGGTTATGATGGACTGCTATAATGAATACTCCCAAAATTCTGGTGCACAACTCAATGCAGATAAATGCATGGGTTACTGGTTGGGAGCTTATAAAGGTTCCGGAGAGACCCCCCTCGGTTTTAATTGGTCATCTGCAGGCATAAAAATCCTGGGTATTACGTTTAAAAATGACGCCGACGTACTTGATCTTGCCCCATTAAATGCAGCATTCAAAAGGTTACAAGACAGTTCCAGTAGATGGATCAGGGTTCTTCCGGCTCTATCCTGGAGAGGAAGAGCTATGGTTATAAATCAGTTTCTTGCACCTAAACTTTGGTATACCTTGCAAATCTTACCTGCCCCACCTGACTTTGTAAACAAAATTCAGGCCTTTCTTATAAATTTATTCTGGAGTGGCAGAAAGCACTGGATTTCCGCGCAAGATCTATGTCTACCAATTTCTCATGGAGGCTTAGGCCTAGTTCATATAGCGTCTAAAATAAAACTGTTTCGAATTTCCTTTGCTTTGAGATTCCTGGCGTGTAACGAGGAAAGTAACTGGAAGCTAATGGCACAGCACTCTTTGAGTACTTACAGATCTAGTGATCTGACCTGGCAAGTCTTATTTATTCAGTATTCAAGCTATCACCCAGCAAAATTATCATTATTCTTGAGGCAAGTCCTTGAATCAACCTCTTTGATAAATCTCTGTTTGGAAGACTATCCCTCAACATTCTCAGAGTTGAAACAAATACCTCTGACCGCATCGCGCTTATCATTAGGCAGTTTTAAGTTCTCTAACCTCTGGTTTTCTAGAGGCGTTTACACTATTGGCGATTTTTTTGATGGGGTAAAATGGAAGTCATTCGAAGATATTCAGCTAAAAGAGTATAACTCCCTCCTCAAAAATAACCTAAGAATTAACTTTCACCATTTCAAAGCATTGATAATGGAAACCTGCCCAGATGTTCTGCTCAAAACTGGTCCACCAAATATGATATTTTACACTTCATTCAAAACCATTGAAGAAAAGCTCACAGATTGTAGTCTCCGTAACAAAAGAGCTATTTTACGCGACTTAACCTTGAGGGCATTTTGTGTCACCTCGCCAATGAAAGGGGCATGGACTGATGATACAGTTAACTGGCAAGCACTATGCTCCAAACCCACTATGGGCCATGATGCGACTGTCGCTTTTAGATTCGCCAAAAATAGGTTGGCAGATCCAGTTTTCTTAAGCAGAGCAGGAATGATCTTGCCAGCTCTTTGTCCGTGGTGTGGTATTACCGGGACATCCTGGCACATGATAGTGGAGTGTTCGGAGGTTTCTGTTCTGTGGAAATTTGTTGGGGCTCTTGTTTATAAATTAACTGCAAAGCCACTGCGTATGGTCGACATATATGCGGGATTTGTACCACTCACTAGCGAGAAAGCAGCCCTTGTTAACTTCTTGTGCAACATAGCAAAAAGCACAATATATAACCACATAGTTTCATATTTTAAAGACAACGCTCAACACCAGCCATATGAAACTATATATAAAAATAGACTAAAGTGTCGCTTAATGAAAGAATATTCATGGTATTCGAGTAGAAATGATATCGCTTCTTTTGAAAACAAATGGTGTATTGGGGAGATTCTCTGCAGAGTTCAGGAAGTGTCTCTAGTTTTTGCTTTCTAGTATTGTCCTGATACATACCCCTTTGGCTTAAATGTTATATTTTCCCCCCCTTGTTAATTGTAATAATAATAATAATAATAATAATAATAATAATAATAATACACACACACACACACACACACACACACACACACACACACACACACACACACACACACACACACACACACACACATATATATATATATATATATATATATATATATATATATATATATATATATATATATATATATATATATATATATATATATCCTAGCGATGGCACAAAAAATACTCACCTGGTTTGAACGAAATTTGTCACATATCTTTACTTTGTTAATATATTGGACGAGTTCGTAATCAGCAGTTATAACGGACATTTTCCCATCAAAAAATATTCAAAAAGATTTTTGAATACGCTATATTTTTGAAAGTATTGGAGTAACAGGAATGAAATTTTATCAACTTCTGTTGTGAATTTTAAGTAATTTGGTTAACGAATGTTGGAGTTTTTCTAAATTAAAAACAAAATCTAAAAGACCTGAATTGAAACGACTTAAGTGGTTCAAGTGCAGTGCCTGATAAAGACAGAGTAATGAGCTGCTATGCGTACATAATACTGGGATAAATCGTGATTCAACGAATCAAACAATACTAATAACACGCGTAAAACATACTGCCCGAACTAGCGATCGAGAAATTTTGGCAGCTAAAATCACGAAACTGGTTTAAGTCATTTGTCCACAATTACGACGTTAGAATTACAGATTACATGAAAATAAAAAAATGTAAAGTGGTTGTTTTTAAATGAGAGATTTAATAAAATGTTTAAAATAATCTGTATTTGTAGCTTCAAGAAGGACCCAAATTAAAGTTTTAGACTGATAATATAGTATCTAGTGGAAAGGTCGACGCTTAATGGAGGCAATAAAGAAATTTGTAAGGCACTATCTGTTTTATAAAGAAAATATGACGTTTTTGCCAAACCATAATTCGACTTTTTTTTTGTCACAGAATTGATTCAAAAACATTCGTCGCCTAGAATAGATTACCAAGAATAAGTTTCCTAAATTTGAGGCCTTTTGTAATTTAAATACAAACATAGTTCAAACTAAAACATAATATATGACATTCCTTAATTATTTCATCAAAATGGCTGCTGAAAGTAGCCAATGTTGCACTCATTTCTAAATCAGCTCTTTTCTGAGATTACTGACTTGAAATTAAAATTTTTCAAATGCAGTCACATTTCATTCATAAGTAAGTGTGTTTTTGTTTCTTTAACGTCGATCTATTTCCTCGGGTATGGCCAATTACCAGGGAGCAGTTTCACCTCACTGTCCTGGAAATTTTGCCGAGCCCCTGTATGTAATGCGGGCAGCGATCTTTCACGCGCCCAACATCTTATGGAGACGGGACCGACGGCTTTACGCTTCCTCCAAAAGACGCAACGTGCAGACATTCAACTTGCTCAAATACAATGTCGTTTGATGTTAATTTTACAGTATGTACTGAAAAAGTGAAAGGAGAACTCCGAGGTCGTACCCAGTACCCTTCGGTTCAAAGGCAGACGTTTTAACCACTAAATCATCGACGCTCTATATAACTAAGTGTTATATAACAATATGAGAAATTACGAAAGAATGAAATAGGCTCACGTTTCTATGAAAATGATTGTAAAGCAGTTTTTTTTATCTTTAAACTTAAAAATAAAACGTCGTCTAAGATCGACACAGTCGTATGTATTTCAACGACCGGCGACCAATTAAATTAATTATGTGATTAGCTGTATACTATATAATTTCCGGGGGCAGCAAGTTGCCGTCTATATAACTACCACGTTAACAAACAATTTCATTAGGTAGCATCTGTGGTTCAATGGTGGAATGCGTAAGCGGGCCGAGTTCAATTCCCACCCAATGCATGTAACATTTTGTTTGGTTTCACTAACTTTAATAATTGATAGAAACAATAGTGTCCAGATTTCATACGGTTTGGACCAAGATCTCATTTTTCTATAAAACGTCTGGATAAATTTGTCAGAAAAACTCGACTCATTAACCAAGAAATTTGCGAAAAAACATACTGGCCAAGTTTGATCCAAATCAGTTAATTATTTTCAAAGTTATCACTTATCACTATATGCATATATGTCAAAAACTTTGGAACAAAATATGGAGATACAGCACAAGTCTTGTTACTTATTCTAAACACATACTGTATAATTTTGTTCGATAAAGTGTAATAGTAAGAATATATATATATATATATATATATATATATATATATATATATATATATATATATATATATATATATATATATATATATATATATATCCTAACTATGGTTCTGGCTGTAATTCGCGCTTTTTTAAAGAAATGTTTTGAACGTCTTACAACTCACAATCATAAGTTTTATATTAAAAATGAGGCTTCCAAAATATTGCAACGCCGCAAAGGGTAGTACTTGCAGCAAAATGTTAATTCAGGAACATTTGGTATAAGTATAATAAATATTATTCTTTTACTACCACTTACAGTTCTCGGCATTCATAAAAAATAGAATAAACCCTTCGTGACTGATGCAAGCTTTCGTGCTGAAGTAGAATTTGTCTGTAGAGTAGCCCTAATAAATTACACCTCGAATAACTTAATTATGCCAACTAAAGTCACTTTTCTTTTCAGAGACCTGCAAGGCAACAACATCACGGTACTGTTCGAGTCTGACTTTCAAGAATTAGGAAAATTAAGGATATTGTAAGTATTATTGCTAGATACATATATTTCAAACCTGTCATATTCAAGTTTAATGATGTATCAGTTTTAAAAGCACCACATACAGTGCGTTCAAGAGTAACGAATAAAATAATTCTCTTTGTTCATAAATTTTAAAAGCAATGCTAAAAGTGGTCAACTTAGATCTTTCTAAATATTATTTTTTGAACTAGAAAATCTTTCTACACATTCCAATCTTCTTTGGAGGGTAGATTGTAGATTGTAGGTTGTTTAATAAGTCGTCTAAGCTTTTGGCCTCTCAGAGCTGCGAGCCCAATAGATCTTTTGTGCATGACTCTTTTTTCTAATAGTTGCCCAAAAAGTTCAGACTTTTTAGGTATTCTGCTATACTTTTGGTTGCTATTTCACCTATTTCCTGCAGTGTTAAGGTCACCCCCTCCAAGGTATTCGAGTCTTTAACATAACTGAAACGTGCAGTCGCATAGTAAGTGTTCTGTTGTTTCTGCTGCTCCACTGCAGTATCTGTAGTTTGCTCTCTCCGCCTTACCCATCTTCATAAGGTGATGCTTTACTGTGGAGTGTCCCGTGAAAAGTCCCGTGATTATTCTTAAGTCGTTCCTGTTCAATTCAAGAAACAGTTCAGACTTCTCTGTTGATGGTAATAAACCGTTTTTCCTGCCTTAAGCATGACGTTTTCCGAGATTTTTCAAAGCCGAGTCTGGGACTGCAAGAAATTCATGAAGCAACTGACTACGAACAACAAAGTAATTTTGATGTGGGTACTAGGGCATCAAGCATTGATGAAATCAGGAAGCAAATAGCTTTCCAAAAAGGACAGCAACAACACCACTCTATAGTGCAGAGCCCTATTGTGGATTAACAAAAAGCGATATAAGAAATGAATTTGATACTTGGGACAGGAAACAAATGCTGTCATACTGGAGGAAAACGCTTTTGGAGGGCAACTACCCTCACAAAATTCTTTAACAGTAAGTGGGGTCGTGTGATATATCAATGGTGCTAGAAAAAATACACGACTTTAAAAAAGCAGGAAATCGATTTAATGAATTAGAGCCTCGGCGGCTCAGTGGTAAGAACGTGTGCCTCTGAACCGAAGGGCACTGGGTTTGATCCCAGGGTTCTCCTTTCACTTCTTCAGTACATACTGGACAATTAAAATCAACCGAGGTTGTGGCATTGAATTTTAGCAAGTTGAATATCTGCACGTTCCGCCCTTCAGAGGGGGCATCAGGCCGATGGCCCCGTGTCCATGCTATGTTATGCACGTTAAAGATCCCTACCCTCCTTATAGAAAGGCAGGGGTTCGGCAAAATTTCTAGGATAGTGAAGTGAAACTACTCCTTGGCGTCGTTGAAGAAACAAAACTCACACATCAATTCAATGACAATTACGGTTGTTAAGTGGATTTAAAAATAATGAATCACATGTTCGAAATGAGTTTCATTTTGTTCCTGACAATATCTAAGTCGATAGATAAATTTTCTTAGCACGTTATTAATAATTCCAGGAGGTACTGCAGTTATTTCTCGGCGAAGTTTTTTCTTCAGATGGTCTCAATTATTAAGCCTATTGTTGCAAACTTTTGATTTTAGATAGCCCCATTAGAGAAAATCCATGGGGGTCATATCATAAGTCGTTGGTGACCACTCTATAAATCATCTTCCAATTCACCTGCTCAGAAACACCTGGTCTAAGTAAGAACTTGGGCTGCATAGTGTGGAGGTTATGTTTATTTGGCATCAGCATATTCGGAAGCCGATGTCCCCTTATCGTCGCAAACATGACTCTGTCTCCAGCATTTCTTTTCGTTTTGTTGTAACTTCCGCACTTCATTAATTGGTTTTTCTTTTAGTCTACATCTTTCCTTTTGCACTGCCCAATAAATTTTTCCTTCCTTCACATAAATGCTCCTTTCTTCCAACACACTTTCATTCGTATCTATATCTATGTACCTTGTCCGTCATATTTTCTGTGTCTGCATTTCAAAACGAGGAATGAGGCCAATTTACCACATATCACTGCATATAAATATTACATTAAAGCTTTAAATAATAAAAGTGTAGCCCTACCGACGTGTTTTTTTTTTTGCAAGAATGGAAGCATCCCTGAGCCATGCGAGATAGCAGTTGAATGCAGCCAACAGCAATCCGTTTCCGTCGCTAGACCTACTATCTCCGACGTAAGAATTGATGCGAAATTGAAACAAGCTTTGAGCGCCTTAGGGTCTTACCACAGCATAAGAAAGACTGTTAATTATGCTGTGGTCTTACTGTAGTCAATCACAGCAAACCTATGCGGTGATATAGGTCTGTTTTTGACGAATTTTCGTATTAATTTGCAGTTAAATCTCGACTTTCAAACTTTCACAATGTTCTATCATACAAGTTCAAATTAAAATCCCAGCAGCCCATTTTCTATAAAATTTGCATAGATCTTTAACATTTTAATTTTTGTAACTACGAAAATAATTAAGTTATAATAAAATTTGGTACATTTATTGACTTTGCAGATACCTTGTCGCATACGAAAAGCAAGGTTTCTAGGTTTATAGAAAATTGACTTATAAGCATTTGTAAATGTTTATGAAATTCGTTACCACATCGAACATGCTGCGTCCCAACTTTTTAGCACATTTTCCTTAAACGAATTTGCTAATAAAGAAAACACGACTTTAAAAAAAATTCTTTAAATGAGCGTGAATTGGGTTCCCTAGATGATTTGAAACTCGAATTTCGTCTTAACCAATCAAGGGGTGGCTAAATCCATGGTCACCCGGTATAAAGCACATCTAATTTTGAACCCAACAGAAGGAACGAAGAAAAGTACCAATGTCTGTTAACTTTAACTCTGTGAATTATTATGGACTATTTAATGTTTCCATAAAATGTTGAGCATTTAATATTGAAATGTTGAATATATCATCGGCCGTAGTCGGCTTAGGCGATTGATTTCAACATTGAAGTGTCATACAGCTGATGGATTGCTATTGGTCAGTTTGAACCACTATTACATAGCTCAGTAACATCTCAATACTTGGGGCTTTTTCAACTATTGTTTTTGTTTAGTTTGATCATGTATTGTTGCATTACTTACTTCTGAAGATGCCCCAAAGTATGGTCGAAATGTAAAGCTTTTAGTACAAAGTTACTTTCCCTGAAATTCACGTTCATCAAAATATTATGATTTAGCTAAACTTACCTTAGTCCAGAAGTTGAAAAAATGTTTTAACGTCGGTTGGTCTGTTTCCTCTACTATGGTCAATCACCGACGCGGGAGAGCAGTTTCACTTCACTATCCTGAAAATTTCGCTGAATCCGTGCCCAAAATCGCATGCTACACGGAACCGACGGTTGTGCTTCCCATTCGAAGGGCGGAACCTGCAGACGCTCAACCTGCTCAAACACAATGCCACAACCTCTGTTGATATTAATTTTACAGGGTGAAATGATCATCTACTGGAAGTCAAACCCTTACCTTCGAAGGCACACATTCTTACCACTGGACCAGCGAGGCTGCCTAAAGTGAAAATCAAACGAGATACATAGGTAGTATTAAATTGGCCAAACAAAAACTAGGCAAGATCCAAAGGATGGCTTGCCTAGGCATCACAGGGGCCATGTCTTCAACCCCAACAGCCGCCATGGAGGTGTTGCTGGATCTACCCCCCCTACACTTCGTTATTATGGGAGAGGCCAGGCTAGGACTATACAGACTAGCCTGCAATGGTAGACTGAAGATCAACCCAGGCTTCAGGGGCCACTGCAAAATTCAGGAGATCGTGAAGGAACCCATGCTTGAAATGAGGTCAGACTTCGCGAGCCCGCGAATGTGCAGGGAAAACAACTTCACAGTGGAAATCCCTGATCGCGGGGCATGGCGGGAGGAGACACCGGGCATACCACGGGACGCGCTCGTCTGGTTCACGGACGGATCTGGCGGGGAGCGTGGGACGGGGGCAGGTGTTTACTCGGAAGGACCGAGGGTAAGTCACAGTATTTCCCTCGGAGCCCATGCAACGGTGTTTCAGGCCGAGATGTACGCCATCCTGCACTGTGTGCGGGAGAACAAGAGGAGGGGCTACACCAACAAGCGGATCCTCATAGCCACAGACAGCCAGGCAGCCCTTAAGGCACTAAGTAGCCCACGGGTAAATTCCTGGCTGGTGAGTGAGTGCCGAGACGAGACGAGCGACCTGGCTGGGCAGAATGAGGTGACCCTCATCTGGGTGCCGGGTCACTCGGGGGTCAAAGGCAATGAAGAAGCTGACAGTCTCGCAAAGAGGGGGTCAGCAGAACCATTTATGGGACCAGAACCGGCTCTGGGCGTGTCAAAGAGCACTGCCAGGGGAGCCATTAAGTCCTGGGTCAGAAACCAACACAAGGTGTACTGGGCGGACTGTCCAGGGCTCAGACATGGGAAGTCAATAATTGACGGACCCAGTTCAAAGAGAGCTGTGGAGCTGCTAAACCTTAGCAGAGGACAGCTCAGAAACACAACAGGTCTCTTGACGGGACACATGGCCGTCAAGAAACACCTACATAAAATGGGGCGGTTCGAAGGGGACCTCGCATGCAGACTCTGCGGCGAGGGGGAGGAATCAGCCCAGCACATCTTGTGCGAGTGTATAGCTCTGGACCGGAAAAGACAACTGATCTACGGTCACTCTAGACCGGAGACAGAGCAATATAAAACTTCACCCTACCAATCGCTGTGCAGACTAGTTCAAGGCACAGTGATTTTGGAATGGGTGGAGTAAGACTAGGGGTATGCACAATCAACCAAGGGTTGCGGTGCTATCGGGGCGGCAAGGCCGCGGACGAGCCCTGAGGGAACAAAAAACAAAAAAAGTATTAAATTGACAAATTGAATTTAGATTTTGCTTTATTTCTAGAAAAGTATTTAATATATTGTACTGAAAATTGGTGCAGATGAGTTTTTCGCAGTGATAAAGGATGATTATTCATAATTTGGCTCTAGTGGATGGAGGGCGCTGCTTGTGGTATGCTTGAAGTCTTAATAAGAGTCAAGCTTTTTGTGGCGTGACTAAGAAACTTGTGATTAGAAAATATTATTCTTTTGTATTTTTAACTTAAAGGTATACATGTTATATCACGCTAAAATCAGCCGTTTTTGAAACATTTGTGCAGTAATTTAATACTAGCCACCGTTAGCTGTTCATACTGGCTGGGACACAAGACACATTCTCAAACTTGGTGAGTGTAGATTGTAGATTGTTTAATGAGTCGTATAGGCTTTGGTCTCTCAACGCTGCGACCCCAACGGGGTTTTCGTGCATGCCTCGTTTTCCTAACAGTTGCCCAAAATGTTCAGGCTTTTTCTATAGTCTACTATCTCCCTGGGGGCTATTATACCTATTTCCTAGGGTGTCAGATTCACCCCTCCAAGGTATTTGAGGCTTTTACAGAACTGAGCCATGCAGTCCCATAGTAGGTATTCTGTTGCATCTGCTGCTTCAGTGCAATATCCGCATTCTTCACTGTCCGATCTTCATAAGGTGATACGTTACTGGGGAGCGTCCTGTGAAAAGTCATGTGATTGTTCTTAAGTCATTCCTGTCCAATTGAAGAAACAGTTCAGACTTCTCTATTGATATGGTAAAGAACCGTTTTGCCTGCCTTAAGCCTGGCGTTTTCCTCCAGTATGACAGCATTTGGCTCTTCTCCCAAACTTGGTGAGTGACATCAAATCTAAAGGACAGGTATTTACAATACTCATTTACATTTTTATATTGTAATTATTAAGGGAAGAAAGAAATGAATTTAATCAATCATTATATAGTAGTAGAACAATTTATGTAGTAGAAGAATAGTAGAACAATTTATGACCTACGACTATCAACTAAACTACGCGTCAATTGAAGTAGAACACCTTAAATTTTGGATGCTGTTTGATCGTTTGTAGCTCAAAAACAATTACACCAAATCTACTCTAATTTCCACAGGTTAACAGATGTCTCTTGGGGCTTCTGCTTAGTAGACAATAACAAAATTTGCACTTACGTGATACAAGATACAAGTAGAATAGAGGTGGGTGTTTTTTCAGCAACATTACAAACGAAGGTCATTAGTCTACCAGGTATGTTATATATTTTTTGGTATGCAATTTAGAAGTATACCTTGATACCACGGGATGTTTTTAAAATTTTATTAATATCGGAGCCTACTATGTTTTTATAATCAATTTTGTATTTTAGGTCAAATCTAACCTAAGTAAAAATGAAAGCGAACCACATTGGTCGACGAGGCGGATTATGTTCGCTTTTGGTATTCAGTGCTGAAGAATATCTCTATACCTCGGGACCTTTTTAAAATTTTGTTGATATCGCGTCCTACTACGTTACCGTCATCAATTTTATTTTTTTCGCCAAATTTTACTCTAACCACATTGTTTTTTCACAAAATGAGCACTCCAATAGTCAAGGAGTTTGGTTAGGTGAATTTTCAGTCTGCGATTCAGAAGAACACCTTATTACCTGACCTGACCTGACCTGACCTGACCTGACCTGACCTGACCTGACCTGACCTGACCATTTCCGATATTTCATTAATATCGGAGCCCACTACGTGTATATCATCAATTCAGGTTAAGAAGACAAGGCTGGTCGTATAGACACATAGCCGACATTTATTCCAAGTCCCCGTCGACAATTAAAAGGTAACTTCCTCAGAAATCACATCAATTCTGTGAGTTGCGGCTTCGAAATCGACAATACGCAGACGACTCCATGCCAGAAATTTGATACCCAGGCGGCGAGTGGCATGCCCACTCTTGAAAACTATACACTGCATTGGCGCATAAACTGGGCCCATCAACACAGCAATTGGGACGTAGCTGAGTGGCAGTAATGTTTCTTTGTTGATGAATCAAAATTCACTCTGTATCGACATGATGGGCGTGTATTGGTATGGAGAGAAATGGGTGAAAGGTGTAGAGAAGATTGTATGGAAGTACGAGAGGCTTTCGGTGGAGGTGGAGTGACAGTATGTGGTAGTATAAGTCGGAATAGGAGAAATGCCTTAGTAATCTTGTTGAGATAAAGTATGAATAAAGAAAGGTATCGAGATTTGGTATGAGAGATATTGTCATCATTAATTTCGGTAACGATTTTATCTTGGTCGATGCTAATGCTCGTCCTCATCAAGCTGCAATCTTTATAGACATGCTTAGGGTGAACAATACAGAAATAATGGAGTGGCCTGCTAGGTCACCTAATATAAATCCGCTTGAGCATGCATGTATTAGGATACAATTGAAATAAGTGAGCGAGGAAGTGGTTTTCGTGACTTGAATCTACTGCGATTAGGCAAGAGTGGGAAACTACTATCCAAGGTTTGTTGAGAAAATTGGTGGATAGCATGCCCAGATGAGTGACAGATCTGATCAGTAATCGTGGTGGACCTACAAGATACTGATTTTTACGTCCCTTCCTAACTGTGGCAATATTTACTCATTCATTTATCTATGTGTTAGTCATGCATTGTGTAATGAAGAAAAAATTCCTCTACTAAAACATGTTAGTTGTACTACTAAAAATTAAAATTACAACTTAGTAGGTTCCGATAGCAAAAAATCTCGGAAAAGTCCCGAAGTATTGAGTGTCTCAACTGCACGCCCCAAATTCACCTGACCTAAATCGCTGAGTATTGTAGTGCGCGTTTTGCGATAAACTTGGAAAGCAAATTTGCCGACAGCAAGGTAGTCGGATGCGATATCAACAGAATCTCAAAAATGCCACGATGTATAGAGACATTCTTCAGAATGGAATACCAAACATCAACGCAAACCTCTTCATTGCCAATAATTAAAAAAAGAAAGAAATTGATGATATAAATCCACATTCTAGATCACTACAAAGCTTTTTCATTTTACATCTCCCTTACTTCCTTTCTTCCCCTTTTATCCTTTTCTGCTCTTTCTTTAAGAGGTTTTCTAAAGCAAAGGAAACCTAGTCGAATCTGCTCGGTTCCCCGCTTCATTGCACGTGGTAAAAAAGTAACACATTTTCTTCGCAATTTACCTTATCTCCTCTAGATCCACATTTTATACATTCATCACTCCTATCTGAATCTTTGTACTTATTTGTGCGGTGTCCACATTCTAAGCATTTAAAACATCTCAAAATGTTAACTCTGAAATATAGCTTGCAGAAGACCCATCTGATCTTTATTTTTCTTTTCTTCACTAATGTCGCTGCTATGTGTTTTCTCAGCTTAACAGTAGCTGTTTGGTTCCCGGTTCGGTTTGGTCTTAGTGACAAAATGTTCGCTTCATCTTCTGTGATGTTTCCATAGTTATCTCCTTTTTTAATTCTACTTCGTCAATGTCGGCATCTATGTCTGCAATCTGGACCGTTGATTCGTTTGACTTTCTGATTACTTTAGTGTCTGTTGTTTTATTTGTAATCATATATTTGAGAGTAGTGACTTTCTTTTCCTCCTGTCACTTCTAGGAGTAGGTGTCCCTTACTAGTTTTTTGAGCGACTTAATGGTTACATCTGCTGTGTACACACACGGACCACACTGTCGCAGTAGTGGTAGTAGTAATATGAACGACACTGTGCTAATTGCAGCCGTAACTGCTGTCATTGGTGATATTATGAAAATAAACGCACAAAAAGCAAAATAGCCAAAACAATATGGCTGATAAAGTGGATCTAAAAGGGACATGCACTAGGCGCTTCTCAAAGGCTTATAAGGGAACTTGCCGTAGAAAATCCAAAAAGTTTTTTATTTATTTTTACGTATCTGCATACTCAAACCAAAGTAATTTTGGTTTATATACGTCCTTCCTTCCAGTTGCCGTGCCTATAGACCTTAGAACTTTAGCTTCTTCTTCATTATACGTGCACCGAATGTTTCGAATTTTTTGTCGAAGGTCCTTTATACTTTTATATCCAGAAAGAGGCAGCAGCTGTTCTTTAGCTGCATCTCGCTTTACGCGGTTCTTATAATCTGGGAAACTCTTTTACCACAAGCAAGGAAAACGTTCATGCTCTTCCAGGAAATTTATAGTACAAAAATTTACAAATTGGGTCATTTTTTAAATAATGCAGGTGCACGTATTGATCGCTAATTAACAATATTGGACAGTGTGATACATTTATTTACTACGACAGCACGTTTTTACGGTGTGAGTTGCTGTTGCACTCACGATAGCTTCTCTTAAATATCTCATCGAACGAGATAGGGCGAGAGTTCTATCGCGATAGCGCGAGAGTGACTTTTAAAAGTTTACACGAGGCAAGTTGTGTGAGGGTTACTGTCATGGGAGCAACTCTCACACTCGACTATTATCGTGAAAACGAGCCTTTAGACTTGCAAATATTTTGAAAACGGACGATTTTAGTGTGGTTCAACAACTATATCTTTTTGTTACGAAAATATAGGATATTACTATTTTCTAATCAAAAGTTATCTAACAGCGCTAACAAAAGGTTTGAGTATTTTCAATAATTGAAGGGTACCATAGCAACGTCCTCTATGAACCAGAGTCAAATTGCGAATGAATTATATTTGATCACAATGAAAAACTCATATGTACCAATTTTCATGTGAATAAGTGAAACGTTTATCTAGATATCAAGGAAAATCGAAATTAAAATTTTCACTTTAAGACCGTGTATCTTTTTTAATTTTGACTTTTGGACTGAGATAAGTTTGGTTAAATCGTAATATTTTGATGTCAAAAAGCTACTTCTGCGCTGTGTACTTTTGGACTCACCTCTATATAGGGCACGAAAGATTAAGTGATATTACTTTTTTACAGACAGCTGACAGATAACCAAATTCATACCATCGAAAGGGATACGTTTCAAGATCTTATCAGTTTAGAACGATTGTAAGTTATTTCATTATTTTCTAATTGTATTTCATTTAAAGTAATGTACATTGTTTTCAGGCGGCTTAATGGAAATAAAATTCGGCACATCCCAGATAATTTGTTTTCAACCGCTCTTAATTTATATCGTTTGTAAGTATTAATAGTTTTTTATTTTTTATTTTTAATGGTCACTGTAACTGAATTAAACACAAAAGCGCTGTTATTTTTAGCAATTAACACAGCGAAATTAAAACATTAGTTTTAATTTCCTTGAATGAATTGAATTAATCAAGAAACAAACAAAAAGTAGAATCAACTCCAAAAAAAAAACACAGAATATTAACAAAGTTTTGTGCTAGATACGTATTTCGACAGCGAAAGTTGTCCTCATCAGTAGCTGTCGCTAAACTAACCATATAGACAAAATTACCCTATTGGCGCATTTTCATTAAACACATTCGCTAACAGAGAGGTCACGATGAAAAGCTTTTGAAAAAATGTCTTTAGATCAGCGCAAATTTGGACCACTAGATCCCAAAACCAAGGTCCGTTAAAATTTTTATATGATTATATATATATATATATATATATATATATATATATATATATATATATATATATATATATATATATATATATATAATGTATGTATCCGAGCGATAACACAAAAAATACTCAACTGATTTCAATCAAACTTGAAAAAAATCTTGTTTGGGCGAAAACCGAGGTCGAGTTCGTTAATCAGCATTTATGCTCAAGTTTTTCCGGTGGAAAATCGGGGAAAACTTGTTGAAAACATTATATTTTTATAAGTATCAGAGTAACTGGAATGAGACTTTGCGTGTGGCTAGAAATAGTGCAAATAAACCTATCTTGTAAATTTTAAGTCATTTGGTACACAATATTTAGAGTTTTTTCCAAATTAAGACTAAAATCTCAAAGACATGCGTTATAACAACTTAGTGGTTAAAGTCCAATGCCTGACAGAGTGGTTAACTGCCACGCGTAGATTAATTCATACCACAGGTATAAACCACACATCAACGCTAACCAAACTAAATATATACCAGGCCGAAAACATACTACCCGAACCAACAATCGTGAAATCTCGGCCGCAATTATGGAAAATGAAAGACGACACGAAATTAAAAACTAATTGTTATTTAACAGGGGGATTCAATCAATTATTAAAATACATTATATTTGTAGCTTTATTAACGGCCACAAATACAGTTTTAGCGCAGCATATATATATATATATATATATATATATATATATATATATATATATATATATATATATATATATATATATATATATATAGCTGTCGCATAATATAGCAAAAATGTAAACAAAATCAAGCCAGGTCTCTATAAAAATGATTCTAAAAGAGTTTATTTTGTCTTTAAACTTAAACATAAGACTAAGACGTCATATAAGTCTAAAACATGTGTGGGATGTGTTTCAATGGTAATTTTACTAATTCTTTAATTAATTCTTACGTATACTTTGAATATAAGATCCCGGGCATGAAGCCGATCTAAAGTATCACGCAAATAAAACGTTACTTGACGTGTGCCTAGATAGCGCAGGGGGCATCGCGCTTGCCTCCTAAGCAGAAGGTTACGCGATCGAATATAGCTCGATGAATGTATGTTTTTTATGTTTTATTTTGACATTTGTAAAAACAATAATGCACAGATTTCATACGTTTGGAACAAGACCTCATTTTTGTTTAAAACACCTAAATAAGTTTGTCACCTTTGAGTCTGAAATTATAATTTTGTTATTGTTGATATTGAAAAAACCGGTTTGACTAGGGCGACTAAAACTAAATCATACTGGCGATTAATAAGGAAAAATAACTACCACGTTTTTAATTTGGCAGGTACTTTACTTTTCCAAATATGAATTAAGTTTCCTTCTGGAAATCTTCTGTAAAACTTTAATGAAATTTGTAATACAAGTTTCTTTCAAAGACACTTAGACTATCTACAGATATAGCAACATTTAGTTCGTTAGCTTCATAGAAAATTGAGTTTTGGGCATTTTTCTCAAAATGAGTTAGAACGCAAGTTTTTTTTTGATGATAGAGATATATCGATGGTAACACTTTCGAAAGAATTCTTCAAATGTGCGCATACTAGGACCTCTAACATCGATCGTCAAGGTCTGTGTGAGTTTAAAGGATTAACTTTACTAATATGCCGTATAATAATAGTGTACAATTCTTATGAAAATTCGCTACTATAACGCACTTGCTGCGTCCCTAAATTTTTTATATGCCTCAACTATCCCCACTACAAATGATAAATTACCGGTGATGCAATATACAGGATGATGCAATCCAGGATGATGCAATACCGACCATACAATACCGGAGGATGCAATACCATATGATGCAATATCCGATGTGTCAGTACCGGATGATACAATACCGGATGACGTAATACGGGGTGACCCAATCCAAGGACTATTTTTGTGACAGTGGATACGCCAAACTGGTTGTTGTGTGAATGTTGAAAGCAACCCTGGATGAATTCGTATTTCTAAAAGTGCTGAATTGACTGAAGCCATGTCTGAATTCATTCAATTTTGTAGATTAACTTTGCGGATTTCTAAACTTTCCAAAGCATTTAACTTGCGATAATTCGTAATTGCTTTTAATAACTTAAGATTACTATTGCCTACCTTATGCCCGGAGTAATTATGTGTTGGGCTACGCTGGATTTTTCTGCTCTATGAAATCTGAAATTAGCTATGTGCTCTTTGAATCTTGTTGTTATTGATCTCTGCGTTTGCCCAATATAGATTTTCCTGCAATTATTACCAGATCTATATATTAATACGTGAAAAAAAATGTGTACCCATTTTTAAGCACTTTGCGCGCCGGATGAGTGTGAGATTTGGCATAGTTAAAGTTCATATGGAGAAGGAGTGCATAAAGATAAAAACAGCCCCCAAGAAAGTTACGGGAACAGGAGTGAATAGGGGTGTTGGGCGGGAAGAATGTAAAAAGTTAAAGTGAGAGAAAAGTGCGAAAAAACAGCTTAGTTGGACCTCTATAAGATGGCTTTACCCATTTTGCAGCTATACCTCCTTAAAATTCTGTTTATCCCGCCTAGAACCCCTATATTTACCGCAGGTCCAGTAACTTTCTTGCGGGTTGTTCCCAAGAAACTTTTCTTGTTTACAGTGTTCTTGTTTATGCATTGAGGGTGGTTCTATGCATGCAGAAGGGAAAGGGGAACCTCTGCGACAAAGCAGCAAACCAAGATTTTCAATTTATGTTTCAATTGTTACCCCATTTCATTTGTTTAAAATATTTTTCCAATAATGAAATTTAGGTTGCCTTGTTTGTCAGTCTTACATAGAGCTACAACATTTCATCATTTTCAAAAAGTGTGGATACAGCAACAGTGAATAAGTTTTGAAAAATGTCTGGGTGTAGCAAACACATTATGGTAGAGAGTTTTTGTAAAACTATTTTAAATCCGATAACTCAATTTCCTATTAAGCTAGAATCTTCAATCTTGAACCATAGTAACACCTATGTAAACGCAGCCTGGGTACTAAATTAAAGAAAAATAACATAATGAGCTTCGCGGATAACTGCAGGTTGGTTTTAAAAAACAGTTTTTGTTGTTTTGTTTGCAAAAACTAGTTCGATTGGGTTGACTAAAATAAAACCATCCAAGCAATTAAAAGGAAAAATACCTGCCATATTTATGGTTTGGCAGGTACATTCCCTTAGATTTTTTTCTAGAAAACTTTTGTGACTTCAATTAAATTTGTAACAAAATTTTTTAACGACTTGCAGTACTTACATATATCTCTACCAAAGTATCATTTTCTAGCTCCATAGAAAATAGAAACTTATTTAAATAATCGCTTACTGGGACCTCTAAAACCGGTCTCCCATGTCCATTTAAATTTAAAGAATTAGTTTTAATAATATACCTTACTAATAGTGTACAATTCTTATGAATATTCACTACTATAATGCACTTGCTGCGTCCCGAACATTTTTTAAAATTTCGTTTGACAGTATGTGCTATGGTATGTTCTCTTTTAGCTGTACAAACTAGGGTACTTATACTTATATTATAACATGGTATTGTAACATGGGTTTTCCTTCCTCTAGCGTTTCACTTGTGACAAACATGGGGGGGGGGTCTGCTTTGTCGTGGGGATTTTATTTCCCCTCTCGCATGTATACAACCACCCTCGCTGCATAAACCACAAGACAAATTTCCTGAGAGTTAAGTTACGAGACCTGTGGCGAATAGTGGTTCTGAGAGGGGTAGGCGGGGTTTAAGGGGGATATGGCTTCAAAACGTGAAAAAGGCAAATTAAACAGTTTTCTCCGCATTTTCTGCTCATATTTCCTTTTTACCACCTACCCCGCCCAGCATCCCTATTCACTCCTGGTCCCGTTTGGAGGTTGTGAGCAAGAAATGTTTCTTGTGGTTTGTACACAGCGTCCAATGTTGTGGCTGCTTGTGGACGCCAAGTATCTGGGTTTTCTCGAACTCAAGCATTACATTCAATTTGGTATCATTACTCACTTTTTAGAAGCTTTTTTTGTATTTGCTTTACATGTCCAGGTTCGTAAAACTACCTTTCAATTTTACTAATTGTCACTTGGGATATAGGCGGTAAATTGGGAAACTTTTCTTGAAATAGGCGAGCAACTTCAATCTGTGATCGTGTTTTATCTCTATAACCAATAATCTGTAGAATTGTTATGCATTTTTGTTTAAAAAAAACATGTTTCTGAATTGCTGTTAACAACTGACAGCTACTGTAATGCGGTTACATACACACAGTAAGTTGCTAAGGCGTTTTAAACAAAACTAACAAAACTGAAGAATGTTGATAACTTTTTATGTCTTATTTTTAAATGATAACGCCCAAAAAGGACACTGGAATTGGTTCTGCTGCTTTCTCATTATCATTATATAAAAATGGATAAAGAATTTAGAAAAACTCCTTTAGTTGGACATAACGCTATCTAGTAAATGTATTAAACATTAGTAACACTAATAACGAGACTTTGGGACTAAATCTGCCGGCTTCACTGTTGGGTTTCGTTTCTGTAAGTGAAGGACGTAGCCAGCGCGTAAGCTAACTGGAGCAAGTGGCCCTTCTCAATTCTAGATGTTCCAGGATGTTCTTCAACGTATCTGTAACCGGTTTCGCTGCTTGACAGTATCCTCAGACAGTGAAGCCAGAGAAGTAGTCTCCAAGTCTGTATTTAGTATAGACCAGTTTCCCCAAGTAAGGGCAACAACAATGAATGAACTAATAACGAGCCTTGAATCACCTATAGATGCCCTTTCAAACAAGCCCAAGTTTATTTAATTCGTGTAAAACTACAGAAATTATGGGTTTTTTAGTTTTCTGAAAAACAACAAACAGCAGCAAACCCCCTACAGTTATTAGTCGAGATGTGGAAGAGCGTCTTTGACCAAAGTCGTATGTAAATCACCTAGCTTTTTGTTAATGCAGTTAAAGTTGTAGGTAGCTAATCTTTTCACTTTTACCAGAAAATTTCATTTTTATTGTTCACCCTACCGACTGCGCCCCCTTTCGAATTTCAAAAGATTTTCGTTAAGTTTCTCGTGTCCAATTTAGTTATGAAATTTTTTCCCATCGGTCTCGCTATTGTATTTTCCAAGATATCGCCGTTCTCCACCTCTACTGGGATACCTGTATTCCATGAATGACATAGTGATATCCAGTTATATAACTAAACTGGTTTCATTATTTTAATTCAAAGTATCAAATTATTAGACCTCACACTGTTCGCCAAATATAATCAAATCGAAGTAATTTATGAAGCACCTGTATAGATGTAAACTGATTTTTATTACTAACATATACATATAACAATATTTAAATAAAAATTATGACCCTGTTAGTATGACCATTAATTATTATTGGAAAGTTACTAATGGAAATTCAAACACTGCCTCTATAATATTTTTATATTATCTTATTGTTTTATCGGTTTCTTCAATAAATTGATGTATTTTTTATGTAAATAAATAAATACCTATCTAGCACATTATGTAAACCAGCTATAAATGTATTTTATGCCCTATTCATTTTTATGCATATTATCGATGCACAACCTACCTTCCCAGTTTCATTAGTTGTGATAAATGATCAAATTATGGCAATTTAAAACCAATCAATTTGTTGTAGCATTGATTAAGATACGATGTTTCAGACAGGCCATAATTTCTAAATTGTACTTTCATTATTTTCAGGGATCTCAGCCATAACTTAATTACAGTAATAGGAAGAAAAACACTGAGAGGAATTGCGTCCGTTAAAACATTGTGAGTACCTATTTGACTCTTTTTTTGGAATTATTTTAAGCGACTTTTCGGAGAACTTAATTTTCTCAACTGTATCAGTAAAATTATGTTTTCAATTAATAACAATAGAATTAATGAAATAGGTATTTTTCACAGTGGAACAAAATTAGAAACTAAAATTAAAAACAAAAGGATCACTAAAGGTGTTCTAATGATTCACCTTCTACTTCCAAACACAATGGATTTCTTTTTTTTTAAATTCTGTATGACTCGCGGAACGTTGCTTCTTATGATTTTTGTTCTCAAAATGATTGTAATTCGTAGTTCGTCAATACCATCAGGTACACTGTTATACATGCAATTTTTCATAGTTCCCCACAGAAACAAATCTAAAGGAAAAAGGTCGGGGGACCGTGCTGGCCAATGTACGTCTCAATTGTTGAAAATAAGTTTTCCGGGGGACATTTCTGACAGCTATTCGGCTACTCTCCTAGCGTTATGTGGCGTGCGGTCATGCTGGAACAAAATGTTATCTCAACGGTTGATACAAATGTTCTTATCGATGTGATCGGTAAGAATGGTCCTCAGAAAATTCAAATATTCATCGGCACTCAAGTTTTCATCATAAAGGTATGTCACCCGGCAAACCGACCCATTTATTTAGTCCGAAGCGTACTTGTGGTCGACGTTCTCTATGTTCTCGAGGATTTCATTATGATGGTCGCACATTTTTCCCTCAGGGCTCGGCCGCGACTGGTAGATCAGTTTTCTTTGGCGGTCCAGAGCTTTACACTCGCACAAGATGTGCTGGGCTGATTGCTCCCCCTCGCCGCAGAGTCTGCATGCGAGGTCCCCTTCGAACCGCCCCATTTTATGCAGGTGTTTCTTGACGGCCATGAGTCCCATCGAGAGACCTGTTGTGTTTCTGAGCTGTCGTCTTCTAAGATTTAGCAGCTCCACAGCTCTCTTTGAACTAGGTTCGTCAATTATTGACTTCCCATGTCTGAGCCCTGGACAGCCTGCCCAGTACACCTTGTTTTGGTTTCTGGCCCAGGACTTAATGGCTCCCCTGGTAGTGCTCTTTGTCACGCCCAGAGCCGGTTCTGGTCCCATAATTGTTCTGCTGACCCTCTCTTCGCGAGACTCTCAGCTTCTTCATTGCCTTTGACCCCCGAGTGACCCGGCACCCAGATGAGGATCACCTCATTCTGCCCAGCCAGGTCGCTCGTCTCGTCTCGGCACTCGCTCACCAGCCAGGAATTTACCCGTGAGCTACTTAGTGCCTTAAGGGCTGCCTGGCTGTCTGTGGCTATGAGGATCCGCTTGTTGGTGTAGCCCCTCCTCTTGTTCGCCCGCACACAGTGCAGGATGGCGTACATTTCGAACGGTCGCACATGCCCAAGTTTATAAACTTGCACTCATCTGTGAATATCAGGTTATCCAGAAAATTTGGATTTTGCTCCAATTGATCTACCAGGAATCTACACAAAGCTACTCGTCGACCTCTATCTCGAGGATGGAAAACTTGATTGATGTTAATTTTAAAAGATCGATATTTTATTCTTTCAGTGTTCTACGTACTTCCTGATGCAAATATGTTAAGTTTCGATGCAATTTCTCAGGTGGAAGCAGAACGACTATCTTGAACCTAAACTAAAATGCATTACATATTGTGAGGTACTAATTGTAGGCGATTTATAAGCCACTTACTGCTTGTGACATTTGCTCTTCATTTTCATTTACTCTGCAGCTATATCTTAGTCGGGGTTTACAAAAGTAATCGTACTCGCTTAAGTTCCTGCGGTTACAAATAATAATTTTTAGCTGGTTGCTTTCTTTTTGGATACCGATGCAAATATGTTTGAGGAGTAACTGTCACATTTCGATGCGAAGTATATTTGCAGTATATGTTTTTTTCTTCACTTGAAATTATGTATTATGTCGGTAACAAATAATGATTTAGGTAATGCACAATGATATGAGCATCATTATCTATAACGAAAATTAGAATCATGATGCAAGACGAATCTGAAAATAATGTTCATAGTATTTGAAATTTTGAGACCTCTTTTTTACATCTTTAGAACTACTCACTCACCATGTTTTTTTTAGGCAATTGGATAACAACCAGTTGACATGTATAGATGATCAAGCACTAAGAAGCCTAAAAGATTTGGAAATACTGTAAGTATTTTTACTGTATTTTTTTAATCATAAATTATATATGTCACAAATTAGTACCATTACTTCTACAAAGTATCCAATGATTAGTTTACAATAGATCATAATAATTATGTAACCACTATCATAATTATAAGACTCACAGTATATATATATATATATATATATATATATATATATATATATATATATATATATATATATATATATATATATATATATATATACATACATACATACATACATAAATTTTTGAGGAGAACCGTTCCATGCTTAATACAGCTGTGGAGACTTTTTCTGTGGTTTCACAGGTGCTGTTTTTTTTTCTCTGCACCCGGTTTGGCTTTTTACGGCATCGTCCGGCAAAACAAAATTCTCTCGGTGAAGCCACAGAAAAGTCTCTAAGTCTGAATTAACATCAGATTGTATAATTTTGAATTTATTTCATTAGCGAATTTTCATGTAATTTTTTTTTCTATTTATAACGAATTTTCTTACACAAATCTCTTCTGAATTTTTTTGCAGGAAAAAACTGTTTCTAATTTTCTTGAAAGAAAAATTTGTTTCGAATTTTTGTGTGAAAAGTTTTAATGGAATATTTTTTTAACAAAATTCGTGAAGAGTAATTTTTTAACGAATTTTGCAAAAAAATGTGTTCGTAAAAAATCTTTTATCAACTTTTTACGTAAAATGTTTTTCCCGTTTGTTTAGAAATATTTTCAAAGAAATTTTCATGCAAATGTTTTTTAGCGGATTTTGCAAAAAATGCGCTTTTTGTGATTTTTTTCTTCTAATTTTCGGGGAAAATACTTTTTAGCGAATTTGCTTATGACTAGATCACGACTTGAAAAATTGCTCCATATAACACCTCTAGAACCCAATGCAGAGGTCAGGGTAATCCTACAGTTCAGATCTCCCTACCATCCAGATTCTCACGCACACGAATTTCTGTGTTCGAGTTTACGCGGTGTTGCCACTTCCTTGTCTATACTTTTCGGGACTTCATTAAGAAACGAAATTAAAGAAATACTAAGGCAGCAAGTGCGTTATGGTAACGAATAAGGTATCAATACGTATTATGAAAGAAATACTGACACAGCAAGTGCATTACGGTAGCGAATACGGTAAGGACTTAATTAAAAACGAATTTTTAAAATACTGCCGCAGCAAGTCCGTGATGATAACAAATCAGGTGTCATAATATGTATTATGATTAAGTTATTGTTTTGTAGGCATACACACACACACACACACACACAGATATATATATATATATATATATATATATATATATATATATATATATATATATATATATATATTTGTGTGTGTGTGTTTGTGTGTGTATGTATGTATGCATATTATGAAAAAACGGTGGAATTATTTCTATGAAAATGCGCTACCATAACGTACTTGCTGTGTTCGGCTTTTTTATTTGATAAGTTTCAAAGAAAATTATTTTAAAAATGTTATCAGCATATCCGGCTTACTGTATAATATGTACATGTATCTAGTCAACAAACATAATAATAGGGTTGCATGAATATAGGACTGTGACTTCCAGTGACACCTATTATTTACAGTATCGGGAAGTTTCTCGGTAACTAGATGCAAACCCCTTGAATCGAATCGCGTATATTGGCTTACATATCAAAAGCAGGTGTGTGCTATTTCACGATGAATAGGTTATTATCATTGCCCGTGGTTTGCATATCCGTTACAGTGTGTATTGTGAGACCGTTCTGATATGACACTTTGCATGCAAATAATGTTGTGAAATCCCATATTTCCCGGAATTGACTACTATATACTAACGCACATGATTCCGGGGTCAGTGCGACAATTTCAAAGTTAGGTGTAAATAGTGATTCGTTGGGCCAATCACGTCCTTTTACATAGCGATATGTGTTTTGGTCATGTCTGAACATTATATACAGTGGGTAGCCAAATAATTAGAAACACTCGCATTTTCAGATTTGTTGTTATTCTTTTATTTTTGTGAATAACAACAAACCAAAGACAGTCATGTAACTTATTGATAACAATTGGCAAAATTATTCGAAAAATATAAACATTTTCAATATTTTGGTAGATCGCCTCTTTCAGCAATGACTGCCTGGATTTTTTCATCATGGTGCCACACACTGATGGGTCCCTCAATAAGCTGCTGCTTATTTGTTATTATCTCTTTAGAGGCTTCCCGTTTTGTCAGCTGCCAAACATTTTTTATTTGGTTGAGATCTCGAGAGCTGCCGGCCACGGCAAAAAGTTAATTTTTTGAGCAACCAGGTAAGCTGTTATCTTTTTGGCCTTATAGCAAGAAGCGGTGTCATGCAAACCAGAAATGTTGCGCATTAGGGAACCATTTCCTTACCTGATGTAAGATTCTGGTTCTGATAACGATGATTCACTGGTCTTGGCACATGTACATGTTTCCCTCTGCAATGTAAAGGCGAACAGTGCCTGTTCCAGATATAACGGACCAAACCATAACTTTTAATGGATGTTACACTTTTTCGACTACCCAGTCTTCATCAAACTTCTCATCGGGTCGTCTCCGAACAAAAGTTGACTTGTCTGCTAGTATTTCGAAAATTCACTTGTGTGAGAAGCAAACTTGACTAATTAAGATAGCGATGAGTCGAGTTTTCATTAGTAATATTGAATAGTAACAAGCGTTACTTTTTTCCAGTCATCTGATGTCAATTGTCGATGATTTCTAGCCCATTCCAGTCGCTTTTGCTTCATGGTTTCTGTTAATCTGGGCTTTTTCGCCGAGCCCTGGAGTCTTCGAACTGTTCGTTCGGATAAGTTGATTCCAGCTTCTTAAACTAGCCTGCTCAACACATTTCCACCTTTTTTCGGTTATGTAGATAAATGTCTCTAATTTGCCTGCCACCTCGTTATATTGGAACGCATTTCCGGCTACATTCTACACACTCGATTTATTGTCAGTCTCATTTTTTCGGACTTTCCCCGAATTTGATTAACAGTGGCCACAGAAACATGAGTTACGGCAGCTATTTTTCTTTGAGGATACTGTGTTTTCTAAGACAGAGCCAGAATTTCTGCAAATTGTGACGGTAGAATGCCTTTGGCTTTTCATATCTGGAAAAAAGTGCCCATGTTAGGAACAAAAGATATTTTCACAAAAATGCAATTTTATAAATAAAAAATAGTTAGTTTTGCTTAAAATCACTACAAACAACACTAAAATGGAATTACAGTAACTATTATGTACTTAAATGTCTTTCAAAAGCACAGAAAGCCTCTAAATCACTCCTATTAATATCACAATCAAATTCACAGAAGCGTAAATGATACACTAATGCAGGATCTCTAACGGTTTTTTGCAGAATCAACTAGTTTTCCCTCCTATAATAAATACAGAAGGAACAGGCAACCTGCTATGCAGCAATCTGTAACAGCAGTTGCCTATATCCATCTTCACATTCATTATAACTTCAGGTATTCACCAAAACTCGAAGTGTTTCTAATAATTTGCCCACCCATTGTATTGTGCACCGGCGGAATAAAAAGGTGATAAACGTAAAGAATTACATACAGCTTCTAAATTTGTACAGTTGTATGGATCATACAATTGTACAAATATTAAAGGCGTTCTTATAAATACATATTCAAAATTGGTAATAAGTTCTGTAATGAAGTCCGATTTATTAGGGTTATTTGAATAGCAAATAATTCATTTAGGCGGTGTAAATAGCGGATATTTCCAAGGTAATAAATCTGACTCATTTTAGAAACACTTCAGAGTATAAAAAGTCTCCACAGGCGGAACGTGGATTTTGTAGGATGGAACGCATAGCGCCGGTCTGACAGGCGCGATGAGATTCATTCTAGGTGCGTCACGGAGCGCATGGCAAGTAAGCGAACCGAGAAACGGAACTTCGAGAGGAGATGCCTTCAGCACGCGGCGGAGAGAACAGGTTCCGGTGGCAATACGTTAGTTTTAAATGTTTTAAAAGCGTCAGTTAGGTGTAATAACTGGGAAGTTTATTTCGCTGTACCACGGAGTAGTGGAAAGCAGCGTGTTATTTATTTAATAGTAAAGAACGAGAGTCTAGGAAGACTGTGTTCTGTTATCATAGTTTGCAAGGTTAGTTATACTTCGGAAAACTTGAAGAAGTATAATTGCAAACTGGAATAAATGTTTGGGTGTTTTATTAATGCTGTTCTGCGTTTAACATTAACCGCATGTTAGAATTTAAAGGTATACAGGGTGTATTGTATGTAGGAGTGACAAAACTGGTCACGAGTTACCCATTTAAGGAAGGTCGAAGTCAGGTAAATAATTATACCGTATGATAGTGGAATTAGGGTGTTTAGTGAATTATAGCGTGCTATACGGGGTGATCTACGTTTATATTGAGGGACTATGTCCTCGACGTACGCATGGAGTTACCCTGAATGGTATGCGCTCGCTAGACAAGGTGGTTAATTAGCTAGAGTGTCCAGCCTAGATAGGTGATAAGCTGGACACGTTTCTTACCCATATAAGGGGAACGGGAGCACAAACAGTGCCGAATAAAGGGGTAGTATTTAGTGTGCCCGGCATCCTGTGCTGTATTGGGTCGACTACGTTTGCTTTAAGGGACGTATGTCCTCGAAGGAGGCATGGATCGATTCAGAATGGTACGTAACCTCTGGATGGCACTGTTAGCTATATAGGGTGTTCGACAGAAATAGGGGACGTTACCCGGTGGTATTAGTTAGCAAGTTCTTCATATAATTATCAAAGTAAACTTTTATTCACCAGGCCGTGACTAGAACCATGTTTAAGTAGGGCATACGAAATTTGAGGTAATGAAAACGACTTTGTGGGAACAAGAAATTGTTTTGGAAGTGGATAAAAAGGGCAAGACAAACTGTAAGAAACAATATAATTAGAATGAAAGCATATAATGAGGACATGGTATGCGACAAGGAAGGTGCAAGAAAATGCTGGAACAAATATTTTGAGATATTCTATGGAAGTAGCAAGAATCATGAGAACACTCTGCCGATTGCCACGCAGACAGAGTGTGTCCCTATTGAAGTACATGAGGTAAGATAGCGATCAAAAAATTAAGGAACGAAAAAGCAGCAGGTGTTGATAAAATTCATGGAGATATGTTAAGGTATGGATGCTCGAATTTGGCTATGTGAGCTGTTTAGCGTATGCATAAAAGTAGGCCTGGTACCAGTGGAGTGGAAGAACACTATCTTGGTGACCTTGTATAAAGATAAAGGGAGCAAGAGTGAATGCAAAAATTGCTAAGGGAGAAATTTGTTAAGTGTTGTGGGTGAGCTATTTGGGAGAGCATTGATAGAACAAGTAAGACAACTGACCAAGGGAAAAATTTAAGATGTTCAGTGTGGCGTCATGACTTCGCACTGTCCAAATATTGCCACTTCAGCACGTTGTTGACAAATGCTTGCATGTTGAAAGGAAACTATATTGCACGTTTGTAGACGTGGAGAAAGCGTATGATACTGTGGATATATGGAAGCTATGAATTATGGGCTGGCAAATTCGACCTACTAAATCGCTATATGCTGGAAGTAGAGCAGGTGTGAAAACTAATGGAAAGTTCAGCGACTATTTTAGAAATGAACAGGGTGCAACAAGGATATGTGATGTGCCCATGGTTATTAACATATTCATGGACAAATATATAAACTTATTGTGCTCGGAGACAGAAAGCGTAAAAATGAATGCTCCTAAGGTAAAAGTATTACTGTATCCTGATAGTTCCGTATCACTTAGTGAGTCTGAAGTGCGGAATGCGCGGTTGTAAGAAAGACAGTCACAAATGAAAACAATCTGCGTGTGAACGCAGCAAAGACTAAAGTTATGGTCTATGATAAAGAGTGTAGAACAAGTAGTTGCAATTTCTTAATAAATGGTAGTCTGGTAGGAAGTTTGCTATTAAGGAAGAGTGTTCTACAACGACGGAGGAATAGATGATGAAATACAAACTAGGGTAAATGCTTGAAGAAAAAGCCTGGGAGGTATGACCACTGTAAACCTGCCTTAAGATTTATAATCGGGATTCTGCAAATATGTTTCAACTATTGCCTCAAAAGCACAGAATTGCATATTTTCCAGGAAGAGTGACCGACAAGGCTCAGGCCTTTAGATGGCTGGCCTAATACTGCCTAAAAATCCACCTTCTCTATATCCGATGTAACAATCATTTACGAGCATATACATGATTCTAATATTACTAAGACTGCAGCAAAGAAGTTTCTGTTTCATGTTAAAAGTTCGCTTTTACAATGGTGGCTTTTTACCCTGTATAACACACACCTTCATCCACAGTTGGAATATTATTATCATGACTGGAATGCTGCCCCAAAGACCACCTTGTTTTCCAAGATTCTATTCATAAATGAGCTGTTCGCCTGTAGGGGATTCATCTATCTCAGTCAATCTCACTTATCTAGACCACAGGAGAACGGTTGGTTATATCTACCAGTGTCGGCTTCACAATGGGCGAAAATGAGAATGTGCACCCCCTAATCAAAACAGGTTTTTGTAATCAAATTCTAAATTAATATTATCACATAGTTTATTTTGTAGTGCTCAATAATCAATTGAAAGAGACTCATAAAAACTGCTTGCCACTTTCCGCGCTTTTGCGCCCTTACTCACTTATTCAAAACTAGTTTCCGCGGAACAGACTTCATATCTGCTCACTGCGTTGCAATACAGATACATGCAATTTGGAGAAACCCCGGGCGGCTCGTGCCATAGTTCTCTATCACGAAAAAGTAACGGGAGACTTGAGTTTTGCTCTGACGCGGAATGCTGAGATCAGCAGGAAATGCAACGCAACGAACGATTAAAGTATTATTAGGTGTTAAATAAAACGGTCGGAATATCATTGACAAGTTTACGGTTTGAACATTTTGTGTCGTATAATAACATTGGGTGAGTGTAAGACAAAATGTTCTGTTCATCTCGTCGACTGTTATAAATTCGAGCGAAGAAAATTAGTTTAGTTACGAATGGCATTACCATATAAACATGCACATTAACATGAATCAGAATAGAGTTTGTAATTTGTTAAATAAACCATTTTCTTTGTATTCTTTAATTGAGAAGCTGGAAATTAAGAGGATAGGCTGCCCTGTTTCAGATTTATATATTGTACATAAAAGACGTTGTTTGGAAGTTCATCGAGTTGTTTATACAAAGAATGAATGGATTTGAGGATGCGAAAAAAAAGTTTATTCTACACGCAGTATGAAAATACGTTATGTTTTTTCAATTACATATCCCTTTATAATAGACTAATATATATATTGTCTCTTGTGTCTAAGATTTACATGCCTATTTTGTTCGAATATATTTTTAATGTGTTTTATCAGAACTATTATTAACGTCGCCTATAACAGAGCTCAAAAATTTGCTGTGTGAAAAACTGCAATTGAGAATAAGCTTAGGTCAAAACTTATATAGACTTTTAGTTAGTCGCACCCCTACTCATAAATGTCACGAGCCGCCACTGAGATGTACCTCTTCTATCGATATTACCATCAACCGTCATTTATTTATTATAAATTTCACTTGTCTTGGTCATAAAAGAAGTGTTGTTGCCTCTTATATCAGTAGTATCATCGTCATTGCCGCTCAAAAATTCCTCCATTATCTCCTCGACTCGCGACCTTTAATTACAGCATGTTAACGCGGTTTAGTCAGTGTCATTGTAAATTCAAATTCAAATTTAATTTCACTTTCACATCGTCAATACGCGTGGAAGTATGGTATCGGTGACAGAAATTTCAACAAAAAAAATCACTTAAACGTCGTAAAAAGTGTCAAAACATATAGAAAACATGATTTGGAAACGATTTTTTTTGTGGTCTTTATGTGTGTTAGTAGCCACGATAACTTTAGAACGAATTAAGGTATGATAATTATATCAAATTTGATATACATTTAGCACCCGACAAACGAACGCCTCGGATTGTTTTGGGTAAAATCGCTCCAGGGGGTAGGGGATGAATGAGGGGTAATTTGGCCAAAATTGATATTTTTCGTTAAAACTTAAGTAATATAAGGTTTCAGGGTTTGTGTATTAGAAAACGTTCAATTTCATCACTCATCTAATATTCTGTGATGAAATAGAAATAGGGGTCGGATGTGAAGGGGTGAATAAGTGTACTTAAAGTTTAGTTCCTCCTCTTATTTTTCGTCGAGAAATTCATATTTCACCATAATCATTAAGTTGTTAAAAAGTAAGGATTACTACTGGTCTAAGTATAAAAAGACCCGTTCGGTTTATCATCTCGAATGTTTTAAAAATATACGTAAAGAGGTCAAAAGGGAAACAGAGACAGCGCATAAGAACTATACTTCTAAAGTACAGAGACAACTCGTAGCGAGTCCTTCTTCATTTTGGTCGTATATAAACAATAGGAGGAAATCTTCAAGGATTCCTAGTCTTATGTCCTTACATGGGATACCACTGGATACACCACAGACAATAGTAGACGGTTTTGCCACACATTTTGTCTCTGTCGTGGGCCAATGACCGAATCCTACTCGTCTTCACATGTAAATTTCACATCAGTAACTGAGGATGAGGTTTTTAAGGCCCTAAGGCGTGTTAAGCCGAAACTTACAATTGGCCCTGACGGAGTCCCTTCGTTTATAGCAAGGGATTGTGCGGCCGTGCTGAGTCACCCCTTGTGCTTGATTTTTAACAAAATCTTGAAGACACACACCTATCCTGATGTGTGGAAGATAGCCAGAGTGGTTCCGATATTTAAGTCGGATTGTCGTTCCAAGATTGATAATTATAGGCCTATATCGATTCTTTCAATATTTTCAAAAGTATTGGAGTCTATGCTTTATGAGCACATATACAATAACTTAAAGAACAGGATATCAACCAAGCAGCATGGTTTTGTTGCTGGGCGCTCAACTGTGACAAACTTGTTGTTGTTCACTCAGTACATAGCCGAGTCAATTGACGCAGGTAAACAGTCGGATGTTATATATACGGATATATCCAAAGCATTTGACAGAGTTGATCATTCTGTTCTACTGTCCAAGTTGTCAGCCATCGGTTTCGCTGAGGATCTGGTTCAACTTTTCTGCTCATATTGGACCAACCGTGTACATTATGTAGAATATATGGGAATTAAATCCAAACACTATACTCCTGTGTCAGGCGTACCACAAGGTTCGAACCTGGGTCATCTACTATTTATTATTTTCATTAACGACCTCTGTGATCGTATATCTTCTGAGTGTTTGCTGTATGCTGACGACTTAAAAAATTTTCGTCGGATAGACTCACTGAGGGACTGTCTTGTGTTGCAGGATGATTTGGTTGCTCTTCAGAATTGGTGTCATAAAAATATGCTAGAACTCAATATAAGTAAATGTACCGCAGTGACCTATTCTAGGAGGGTCACCAATATCAATTTTAATTATACTTTACAGGAGAGTGTTTCGCATAGGAGTGATAACAGGAGAGATTTGGGTGTTCTTTTTGAGCGTAAACTGTGTTTTGACCTTCATATTCAGGCATCAGTATCAGAAGCTATGAGGTCTCTAGGTTTTGTCATCAGAGTCTGTAGGGATTTCAGTGGAACCGAGTGCATAAAAGTGTTGTATAGCACATTGGTGAGAGCTAGGCTTGAATACGCTAGTCAAGTTTGGTCCCCTTTATACCAATGCTATAAAGATGCCATCGAAAGGGTTCAGAAAATATACCTCAAGCATATATCTTACAGGTTGGATGGTGTCTATCCATCGCGGGGCACACCGTATCAGCAGTTTCTTGACAGACTTAACGTGACTTCTCTGGAGGCCAGAATGGTTTGCTCTGTGGTTGGTTTTCTACAGAAATTGTTGTGGAATAGGGTTGATTCGCCTGAGCTGCTGTCACAGATCAATTTGAGGGTGCCGACTGTGTGGACAAGGAACAGTAACTTTTTTAGTTTGCCCACGGCCAGAACGGACATGATGCTCAAATCGCCGATGTATCAGATGTGCAAGTTTGCTAATCAAGTTTGCATTGTCAGTGGTGCTGACATTGTATGTGATAGCGCGTCTGAGGTGTCGGCACATATAATGTGCAATATCCATCTGTTTTCCTCCATGTAGTTTAGTGTACTGAATCTTTTTATATGGATTTTTTTTCTGTTGGGTTGTAATTTATTTAATAAATAAATAAATAAATAAATAAATAAGTTGGGGTGATGGATTGAATTTAGCACTTGCGTGATGTCACAAAAGTAGCAGAATAGCAGAATAACTCTGAAAGTTCAAGTCGCTGAGAAAAAAGTTCCCGACAAGGATTTTTTCCTGGCTATCTGATGGTGCCCTTGGATTTGATCTTGGCGATGATTTTCAAGGTCAAATCAAGGTCAACTTCATATTTTCCATAAATTTCAAGTAGGGGTTGATCATGTAGAGGTGAAATATTAAGTTGTTTTGTAATTCAGCAATCGACATCAAATTTGGTGCAAGGTAGCTGTTCACAACCTAATAGTCTGGATTATTTGTGATTAAGATCGCTTCAGAAGAAAGGGAAAAACAAGGAATTGATTGGGGAAACTGATACTTTACTATTAAAAATCTAATAATACGAGGGCGGGTCAATAAGTCCGTGAGATTTTGAATTTCCCGCTTCTTCACAGGAAGGGCAACACTGCTCCTGTCAACAAGCATCTGTCAGTTGACTCCTGTCAGATTTTGAACAAGCTGCGTCATTTAGTTTGTGTTTGATAACCATTGAATGTAGACAACCTCTTGACTTATAACGAAAATGGAAAAAAGTGGATTTCGTGTGCTCATCAAACCAAACTTAGCTTGATAAATACTCTGGGGACTCCGCACCATCAATTTCCATGGTAAAAAAGTAGTTTACTGAATTTCGTTGCGGCCGTATGTAGACTCGAAGCAGTTGAAAGCAATTAAAAAATTCACGATATGGTGTTGGCTGATCGGAGATTGAAAGTGCAGGAGATTGTGGAAGCCATAGGCATATCACATGGCTCAGTGGTTTCGATTTTGCATGATCACTTGGGTATGAGAAAGCGATCCGTAAGCAGGGTGCCGCGTTTGCTCACAATAGACCACAAACGCATACGTGTGACAACTTCGAAGGAGTGTTTGGCGTTGTTGAACCGCAATAGGGACGAGTTTTTGCGCCGTTTCCTAACCGTAGACGAAACATGGGTTCACCACAACACACCAGAGATCAAGCAGCAGTCAAAACAGTGGGGTTCTCCGTGCGAATCGGCCTCGAAGACGGCCAAGGTGGGTTTGTCAGCCAATAAAGTCATGACGACCGTTTTTTGGGATGCACGCGGTATAATCCTCATTAGTTACCTTGAAAAGGGAAGAACAATCAATGGCGAATATTTTACTAACTTATTGGACAGATTCAATGACGATTTGAAGAAAAACTGACCGCATTTGGCCAAGAAAAAGTTATTTTCCTCCAAAGGTGCACACATGTGTAGTCTCGCTGGCGAAATTGAATAAATTGGGCTAGGAATTGCTCCCTCATCCGCCCTATTCTCCGGATTTAGCCCTGAATGACTATTTCTTGTTTCCAAACTTAAAGAAATGGCTCGGCGGAAAGAAATTTGATGAAATTATCTCACAAACAAATACCTATTTTGAGGACTTCGACAAATCTTATTTTTTGCAAGTGATAAAAAATTGGAGAAACGTTGGACGAAGTGTATAGAGCTCAAAGAAGACTATGTTGAGAAATGAAATGATTTTTTGCCAAAAAACCTGTGTTTCATTCAAAAAGTCACAGACTTTTGACCCGCCCTCGTATATCGTTTCAGAAGTTTATGGGTACTGCTGTATGAATATTTTCTAAATTGGCGCAGCTATGTGGAAGTTATGCTACAATTTGCAGCACTTTTTATCATTTGTCAAACATTAATCAATTTTACTTCCACATCATCAATACGTGTGGAAGCATGGATCGGTGATAGAAATTTAAAAAAATGTTTTTCGCGTAAACGTTGTAAAAAGTGTCAAAACATATAGAGAACATGATTTGGGAACGAAATTTGTTTTGGTCGGCCTCTAAGTCTGTCTGTTAATAACCACGATAACTTTAGAACGAATTGGGATATCGTCTTCAAATTTGGTATATGGTTAGCACCCGACAAACGAACGGTGCGGATTGTTTTTGGGTAAGGCTCTCCAGATGGTAGGTGATGAATGGGTGGTGATTTGGTGAAAATTGACATTTTTTCGTTAAAACTCGAGTAACGTAACGTTTTAGGGTTGGTTTATTATACAAACTTTCAATCTCATCACACATCGGTATTCTGTGCTAAAGTTTAATTAGTGGTAGAATGTGGGGGTGGAATATCAGTGTCAAAAATTTTGATTTGTTTTTTTTTTGCTAAAACGACGTAAAAGTCTCCAAACCGGAAAATCACGGCATGGTCACTGCTTCCTGTGCAATGCAACCCGAGATACACAGTCATCACACCCACGTATGGTTTGGCACTACAACTCTGCGAACTGGGACGAAATGCGAGATTACTTTTCCTCATTTCCATGGGCGTCTGTCTGTTTCTCTCATCCTGACCCCTCTGATATCTCACAAAACGTCACCGAAATTATCCAAGCTGGCATGGAATTATTTATTCCGCGTACACAGAAAACCTCTGCAGCCACTCAAAAGCCCTGGTTCTCTAAATCCTGTGACAAGGCCAGACTTGAAAAGGTCAAAGGTCACAAAAAGCTTCTACACAATCCCAGTCAAGAAAACCGTCAAGCATTTAACGACGCAAGAAACCGCTATGTCCGCATTCTTTATGAGGTAAAAAACTCGTTTAATAACCACATCAAAAACAAAGTCCTCTTAAGCTCCAGCGGCAGCAAACCCTTCTGGACTCTTGCTAAATCTATTGGGAATAATTTCTGCAAGAGCACGTTCCCACCTCTTGTCTCAGGGGATGAAATTGTTTCTACCGCCCTGGGCAAGGCTGAACTTTTTGCCTCGTTGTTCGCCGGCAATTCTACTCTCAACCCACCTCCAAATGTTCAACCACCAACAGTCCCCAATGTCGCGCATTAAATGACGGATATCATTTTCAAAACTAAAAAGGTACGAAAGATGCTCTCTTCTCTTAATACCAGGAAAGCGTCTGGCCTCGACGAGATCGCAGCAATTGTTCTCAAAAAATGCGCACCAGAACTTGCGCCTGTCCTGACTCGTCTGTTTCAGACATCTTACAATATAGGCATATTCCCTAGTAACTGGAAAACTGCTCGAGTACAACCCGCCCCCAAGAAAGAATCCAAAGCGCTTCCTAGCAACTACAGGCCTATTTATCTAATTTCAGTCGTATCTAAAGTGATGGAAAAGTATATAAACACCGAATTACTAAAATTTCTTGAAAAACACAATATAATCCACGACAGGCAGTATGGATTCCGTCAGCACAGATCAACTGCAGACCTCCTTTCCTTTGTCGCCCATTCTTGGAACAAGTCTATGAAACTACACGGTGAATCCCAGATTGTTGCTCTAGACATATCCAAAGCATTCGACCAGGTCTGGCACGCAGCGCTGCTTAATAAACTACCGGCCTATGGCCTACCTCCAAAACTCTGTACGTGGACAGCAAATTTCCTCTCCAACCGGAGCATTTCTGTTGTCGTGGATGACCATTCCTCTAAACTGTATCCAATTAATGCAGGAGTTCCTCAAAGTTCATTAGCCCCTACTTTGTTTCTTCTCCACATCAATGACCTCCTTTCTAGCACATCAAACTCAGTTCACAATTACGCGGACGACAGCACCCTCCACTCAAATATACAATATTCTAAGCCTGTCTCTTTAGCCCAATTAGATGAGATTCGTAGACTCATGGAGGGTTCTCTCTCCGTGGATCTTCAAAAAATATTAGACTGGGGAAGTAGAAATCTTGTACAATTCAACCACACCAAATCACAGTCTTGCTTTCTTTCTCATAAGAGATACACCAGCCCTAGACCCATCACAATAAACAACCAAGTTATTCAATCAAAATGATGGGGTGGTCATTTACATAAAATCTGAGTTTAAGTATACGTTCAAAATTATTGAATTGAAACCTATGAAAGCGATACAGGTTCAAATAAAGCATTTGGGTAAAACTATTATGGTGACAGGCATTTATAGATCCCCATCAACATGCGCAGATGATTTTAGTTTAACATTGGCAAGATATCTAAAAGATTGCGAGAAAAATAGTGATATTCATATAATAGCGGGTGATATAAATATAGATATTCTTTCCAATAATAATGTGTGTGAAGAGTACCTGAATGTAATGAGCCAAGCGGGTTTTATGTCCGTGATTCATGGAAACACTAGGGTAAGTGGCAACTCGGGAAGTTGCATTGATCACATATTTGTTAATATAAGACCGAATATTATGAGTAAAATTAACCCTTTTATAATTGAAACAGACATAACTGATCACTACTCACAAATTTTACAGGTTGCTTTTCTTGAAGAAGAAAGTAAAAAGTATATTAAGATAAGAAAGCCTGTACTAAATAAACACAAATTAGTCAACAAACTTCGAGTGGAGGGATGGTACGGTGTCTATAATCAGAGTGATGTTAACGACGCGGCGCAAACTTTTGTAGAAATTTTGAAAGAGTATATAAGTGAGAACACATACACAATTAAGCAGGGCAAAAGAAGCTTAAAAAAGACAAAGTGGGTTACAGCAGGCATAATTAGATCAATTCAAACAAAAAACCAACTATACAGAACTATGAAACATGATCCCACAGATTATAACACAGCAAATTATAGAAAACATAGAAACCTTTTAAATACGATGATTAAAAGATGTAAATACAATTATTACCAAGAGAAGATAAATAATAACATAAACAATTCGAAGGCCATGTGGAATAGTTTGAGAGATATATATTCGGAAGACAAAAGTGCTGAAATCAAAGAAATTAGAAGTGAACAGGGCGTAATACTGACGGATTGTGAAGGGGTCTCGAATGCTTTTGTAAACTTTTTCACTAATATAGGTGGTAATCTAGCTAAACAGATTAACAAATGTAACATGGTAAACGGGTACCGTAGGAAGAAGACTTCACGAAATTCATTTTTTCTGCAGCAGACAAATGAGGAGGAGGTAGTCCAGGTAATAATGCAACTCAGGAATGGTAAGGCGCCAGGTTACGATCAAATAACAGGAGAATTATTGAAGGAAATAGCGGTATATATAGCTTACCCGCTAACGTATATTGTCAATAAGTCCTTTGAAGTTGGTACCTTCCCAAAGATATTTAAAGAAACAATCATAAAGCCATTATTCAAGAGTGGTGATATACTCGAACTGACCAATTATAGCCCTTTATCATTAACAACAAATTTCGCAAAAATAATTGAAAAAATTATAAAGAAAAGGTTAACAGATTACTTGACTAAATACAGCGTTTTGTCGGACAGTCAGTTTGGATTCAGAGAAGGTAGGTCAGCTGAGAATGCCATGGCTACCCTGACTCAGCATATATACAACGCGATAGATAACCGTGAACCATGCATGGGTGTCTTTATAGATCTAAAAAAAGCATTCGATACCGTGGATCACTCAATGCTGCTAGACTGTCTGGATGCAATAGGCATTCGAGGCATTCCATACAAATTATTGAAGGACTACCTGTATGACAGAACACAAAGGGTACGGATCGGTGATGCGTTTAGCGAGTATAAATCTGTGAGTTTTGGCGTTCCGCAAGGTACTGTGTTAGGGCCCCTGTTATTCATTATTTATCTAAACGAATTGCTTCTGCTTGACCTTGATGGTATTGTCATAAGTTTTGCTGATGATACAGCTATATTTTTTAAGGACAATACTTGGTCAAGTTTAAAAACTAAAGTAGAAAAGGAACTTTCTAAAATAATGCATTTTTTTGCTGACAGGAGGTTGACTGTAAACATTGAAAAAACATATTTCTTACCATTTGCGTCGTATACTAATAGTATGCCAGATTACTGTGAACTAAGAGTGGAGAATAATTGTCAGTGTCAAAGGACAAAAATAAAGATGACAACTACATATAAATACTTGGGTATATACTTGGATCAGCATTTAAGATGGGATAGTCAAATATATCATTTGACAAAGAAGGTACGATTCCTGACCTGGAGGTTCAAGAGCTTTCGCCAGATATTTTCTGTACAACAGCTGTTTCTTTTGTATAACGCTCTGGTTAAACCACATTTAACATATGGGATACTTCTTTGGGGTGGTGCTACAAACAATTATATATGCATGCTGGAAAAGGTGCAAAAATGGATCCTCAAAATAATACTTAAAAAGAATATTACATATCCAACGGAGAGTTTATATACTGAGTCCAGTGTGTTCGATATTAGACAGTTGTTTTGCTTTTCGCTTTTAAGTTGGCAGCATAGAAACGTAAATCAAAGATTAGGTATAAGCCATGAGTATTTTACTAGAGGAAGTCTTCAGGCGGTTTGTGTGCCTAGAGTCAGGAAGACGCTATGTCAACGAGCGTTTTCTTATCTTGGCCCAAAGATTTATAATACAATACCGAGCGAATATAAGAGAATAAATGGAATTAACTTGTTTAAGGCAAAAATCACAGAGTGGATCAAGGCTAAATCCAGAATGGAGATTCACAGTATCATAGATATAAAAAATGTTTACTATTCTCAGGAAAAATAGATATATTGGTGTATTTTATTGGAAAAATCAGTTTGCGTACGGTTAAATAAATGACTAAGCGTCAGTATTTGAATATATGTGTGTGAATGGCCGGTGAATATGACTGATCGTGTGTGTGTATATTAGTGTGTGGAATATAAGTATACAATTGGGCGAGTGAATGCGTTTGTGGATGTGTGTGTGTGCGTGCGTGCGCGGGCGTGTTTGTGAGAGAGTAAGTGAGGCGTGCAAGTATATGGGTGAGTATATACGTATGGATGTGTGTTCGGGATGTTAATTTATAAAATGTACTAGTCTTGTAGTTATAAGTTTGGAATTAGGCTTAATACGTCCTTTTGGTGGTGATAAACTGTGGTTCGCTAGTCTTGGGGCAGTGTAGGCGACTGTCTCGCAAGAAAAAGAGGGAGAAGGGTGAATTGTGGTCCTGGGGATGGGGGGCATACAAGCATTGCTTTATAAGACCTTCAATCCCGGGGATTATACTACATGCCAGGATTATGCGTCTGGTTTTATGTGTGTGTGTATATATGGCATATATATATATACGCATCACGCGTAGTTTTTGTTTTGTTTTAATGTGTTCTTTGTTTAATGTGTGCACAAGTCACAGACTTAGCACAGTTTTGTAACTTATTTATTTGTCCATTTTCTGATGTATGCTTAGTCTAAAAAGTTGTTTTGTGATATCTTTACTATTTTGTACGGAGGAGTGAGCAAATAAATATTAATATTATTATATTATTATATTCAAAGTAATGAGTCCTTTTCACTTGTTGGCATTTCTGTGGATCGAAATCTCAATTGGCACCAACATGTCACATCAATTGCAAAAGCGGCTGCTAAGAAATTAGGTTTCCTCTTCCGGGCTCGCAAATACTTTTCACCAGCTAATCTCTATGCCTTATATACTTCACAAATAAGACCAAACCTCGAATACGGCTCCCACATCTGGGGTGCCGCTGCCGCTTCTACACTCGCTATCCTGGACTCCATTCAGAAGAGAGCTATACGTCTCATCGGTGACCCTACCCTCGCCCAAAGGCTGCCATCACTTGCCCACCGACGTGCCGTTGGTGACCTCTCTCTCTCTCTCTCTTTTTTTTTTTATTTTTTTATAGATATCCGCACGGGCACTGCTCAGAGGAGCTTTCTTCCATAGTTCCTCCACCTGCTGCCCCCAACAGATCTACCAGGGGAACAGAGCGAATGCACCCTTTTACTGTCCAGGTCACCAGACATATAACATCTTGTCATGCCCGCTCTTTTGTCCCGAGGACTTCCAAATTGTGGAATTCCTTGCCGGCACATGTTTTCCTTCTCCCCCGAACCTCCAAACCTGCAAGTCCAGAATTAACAAGTTGCCTCTCTCCTCCTTGTCGACACCCACGGTACGATAGTATTTAGGCTGTAAGCCCTCGTGGTGTGTTGTTGAAATAATAAATTTAAAAAAACTTGGTACCGGAACGAAAATGTTTTTGTTTGTCGGTCGGTCGGCCTGTACGTCTGCTTGTTAGTCAGCTTGGTTCAAACCGAAAGGTGGGAAACCGGGCCGCGGGATCTTAGGACCACGCCGTCAAAAGTTCACTCCATGCCTGTTAGTAGGCGCAATAACTTTCGAACAAATTGAGATATCACTTTGGGTACAGGAATACGAATATTTTCTTTGTAGTCAAGTCATGCACCTAAATTAATTTCACGAGTATGTCTTTTTGAGGAAGGTAAATATTCACATCTATGTGAAAGTTATGATTCAATTTACAGCACTATTTAATGTGTGTTATTTGCGATTAACTTAAGTGAAACATAAATCGTATTTGTGTGGTTAAGAATATATTTCATTCCAGGACATTGAATAACAACAACCTAACATGGATCGGCAAGGATATGTTCAGCAATATGTTTCGATTGCGGACGCTTCGTTTGAGTGACAATTTGCTGCATTGCGATTGCCAATTGTCTTGGTTAGCAAGATACTTGAGGCATTCCCTGCGCCTTGCTCAATACACCAAGTGTCATTCACCTAACCATCTCAAGGGTCGGAATGTCGCCGACTTGCAGGATCAAGACTTCAAATGCTCCGGTAAGTCCAGATAAAATGAATTTATTCTATGTATTCTATCATAAGGTATGCAACCCACAATACACCAGCGTTATATGCCTCGCTTGGAGTAGGTAAATAATATGCAATGAGAAATATCATGGGTAGAAAGAATTGAACCAACAATCAGCTTTGACTCTTTGGCGGTTACTAAATTTTCTGTAAAAAAAAACGCAACTTGTTTTCGATGTTTTGGTTTATCTCGAACAGAACATTAAATTATTATTATAACTGATTATTAAATTAAAATTATAATAGTGGAATATTACGCGATTAATAGCGATTTATGGTCTCAATTTTTTGTTTGTCCTCTTTTGCTGCTAATTACTTGCAAATCTAATCTCATTCACAACAATATATTTTCGACTTTTGTTTAAACTTGTCGATAGGTAATGTTTTTATAATACTTTACACGATTTTGGATTTCTGCATTGTACAAATTTAGAGAAAGTCATGTCGTTTTGATACTTCTAAACGATTTGATCGGGTCTGGAACGCGGTACTCCTCAGTAAACTCGTATCACTGGGAATACGTTCCAAACTTGACTATAGATATCTAGTTTACCTGAAGAATCGCACTTTAAGCGTATATGTAGTTGTCAGTGGTGCGTTTCGTGACATAAATTAAAAGTTACTACAGATGTTCCACAGGCTTCAGTTGGATTCTTCCCACTCTTTTTCTTTTACACTTTCTATCAACCATTAACAATACATACAATCCGCAGCTTCGCTGATAATAGCACTTTTTAATGCCTTAGTCAGAGGGGAGCATAACCCCGCCGTCTAATCGTATATGATTTACCTGAAACCAATATATTTCAAAGAAGCAAGGAACGAAGCAATTACTACTACTACTCACGCAATTCCTATAAAGGGGCACACGAGCCTAGGCTATTTTTTGCTATGTCTCCATGAACTTCAGCCCTGACAAGCTATTTTCGCATCTTCTACATTCATACATCTCCGCATACATACTCTCCTATTACGTAAACTTCTGACCTCCTCCTTCTTTAATATATCGCCTAAAACATCCGACCAAGCTTTCCTGGGTCTTCCAATTCATCTCTTACCATTAGCATGTTCTCTATAAAGTCTACTTATTGTTCTATCATTATTTATTCGTTCTATGTGTCCCAATAGCCTATGCATGCTGTTCTCGTATTTACTTTGAATAGACTTGTCTACATTACATTCGGTAAGTATCTATTCATTTCTAACTATGTATTTCCTTGATTTACCTGTCACTCCTTTCAGTTAGTTCATTCCAACGGCATTCAATTTTCTTACATGCTTTTCCTGACACGCTTAACTTTCAGACCCATATAGAACAGTCGGTGCCAGTAAGCTGTTATATACAGCTACTTTGGTCACTTTAGACATACATTAACTCCTAGCTACAGTGGTTATAGTTCCCACCACCTTTCTATGTGCATCTCCCCTACTTTGCATCTCATCATCTATTTCTTCCATCGTATGAAAATAGTCTTCCTAAATATCTGAATTCCTCTACTTTCTCTACTAGATTACAATTTGTCAAGAGACTGCAGTTACTTGTTCCACCCTCTTTCTCAACCCAATAAACACACGTGCGTTTAATAAACGTCTATTTTACGTAAAGACCGTTGAAAAAACGTTATCGGTTATAAAAATTAACGTTCAATTCTAGGCTAAAAAGGCAACGTTACCATTTCTTCGTTGTAAAGACGTTAATTATGAAGAGTTTTTAGACATAATATTTAAACGTTATTTAAACACATTTCGCCTATCAAAAAACTACGTTTAGTTAAGATTAATACGTTGAATATATGTATTTTATTAAACGTTTTATAAACGAAAGATATTTTGTGTGGTATAAACGTTATATGTAAAACAGGTATTTACCCAATTTTTGTGAAAAAATTAGGTAAACATTTTCTCGTTGTAAATACCTTATTGGTGAAGGGTATAATATTTAAACGTTGTTTCAACACAGTTCGCCTACCAAAAACCTACATGAAGTTAGGATTCATACATAAAATACACGTATTTTATTAGACATTTTATAAGTGAGAGATATTTATGTGATATAAACGTTATATTTAAAACAACTGTTTTCCTAATTTTTATAAAAAAAGCAACGAAACAATTTGTCATTGTAAAAGACCTTATTAATCAAGTGTTTTTAAACATAATATTTAAAGGTTGTTTCATCACAGTTCGCCTATGAAACACATGCGCGAAGTAGGGATTCATACATAAAATATACGTATATTACCAGACATTTTTTAAGCGAGAGATATTTTATGTGATATAAACGATATATTTAAAACCACTATTTTTCTAATTTTTGTTAAAAAAAGCAAATTACTTAACAATTTATCGTTGTAAAAGACGTTATTAATTAAGTGTTTTTAAACATCATATTTAGATGTAGTTTCAACAACGTTCGCCTATAAAAATATACATGAAGTAAGGATTTATACATAAAATATACGTATCTTACTAGATATTATTTAAGCGTGAGATCTTATGTGATATATTATATTATGTACCTATATTAGTTATATAGGTTACATTTTTTCCTGGCTTTTTAAAAATTTTTGTCACATAATCAATCTGAGAGGTATTCGACAATACGTGTATGTTTTAAAAGGAGCTATTTTGTCTTTTGCATTCAACTGTGTAATACATAAAACATATTTGTCCTTGTAAATTAGTAAGTGTTTGTGCGCATGCTCAACGAGAATGAACAAGAAATAGAAACAGAACAGGTGAAGTGATGGCGTACAGTGTATAACGTGGTGCTTAGAATTAAATTTTATTAAATATTATATTCAGTACGTGACACTTGTATGTTATGGTGAACGGTGGTCTGTTCTATAATTTATAATTGTTTTATACATATTTACAAAGAATGATTATCATCCTGTAGCGATTTCCCTTAAAAGTTTTGGAAGTTAGTGCAGCTCAAAGTGTCAAATTTTACGTCTTGAAGTTAGGTTAAGGTAAGCTGTATCACAATATGTAATAATTGTCTTCAAACGTTGTCGAAGTTAATCACATTTCTTGTACTTTGATTGCTATAGAGCGTTATTAGGTAGAATAAATAATTGGGACTTATGAGTTTAGCCGGCGTGTTTAAAATCGGCCATATTGGTTGCTTTCTCATATTTTCAAGTTTAATTTTATTGAGGCATTAGACGTATAGGTATCTAACGTTTATGAATACACCTTTTTTTCCTCTATTTTGATTGTTCGTGAATCAAACTTTCGAATGAGAGTAATAATGGTTAGGTACGGGTTTAGCATTTATAAATTCTGATGTATTCGTTTATTTACCCCAGTTTAATTTAATTTGCACGATACATGTACACCTATATATAGAACCCACGAGACTAATGGCAGTAGTATATGGTAATCACAATTTTATGACCTATTTATTTCTATTTAGTAGGGTATAATTTTAGATGCTGCAAAGCTAAATTTTCCCCAACGTGAAAAAGGCGACAGAGCAATCTTTTGTGCTGTTAAGGATTGGTTGAAATTAGCTACTTCGAAGAGGTCCAGAGCAAAAAACTAATGGAAGAATACTTTTTTTGGTTGAGAAGTTGACAAATAATTTAAGAAATATTTATTTTATTTCATGATTAAGACGCTATGATTGAAGAAGCTTGTTATATTTTTAGAATGTGGTATTAATTATTTTAGTTTTTTGATATTGAAATGTAAGTTTTTTAAATATATTTTTGTTTTTTAAATAAAGTTATTTTTATTTGACATTTGACTTGTGATCTAATCCATTTTTATAAAGCCCATTTAAAATTATAAACATAAATAATAATTTCTCAATGGTAGGTCATCTTCTGCTGTCAGCTGGGTTGAAAAACTATCATTTGGTAGGTATGTATTAGTTGTAATTCAAACGTTTATTATCCGTCGTTAATACAAGCAGATTAACGTGACAGATCCCGTTGATAAACATTAATTATAAACGTATATTCTTCATGACAGATAATGGTTAAATCAACGTTGCAAAACCCTTGTTAATAAACATGTATAAAAAATGTATATTTTACGTTATTAACGGCAAATAGTTTAACGTTACAAATTCCCGTTGATAAACGGTAATTATAAACGTATATTCTCCATTACAGATGATGGTTAAATTTACGTTGTAAAATCCTTGTTAATAAACATGTAAGAAAAACGTATATTTAAACGTTAAAACATACATGTATAAAAACGTTTTTATATTGGTTTAATTATATGTTTATTCGGGCGACATTTTTACCAAAATTTAACGTAAGGTAGCAGTTTCCTTTTAAACGTTTAATTAACGAACATGTGTTTACTGGGAAACCGCCTAATCTTATTTTTCTCTGAGAATTATTAAGTAGTACTGCATCATCAGTGTACAGTAACACTTTTACCTCTGAAGCATTCATTTTTATGCCTTCTGCTCTGAGAAAACTTCTCTTATACATTTGTCCAGGAATATGTGAATAACCATGGAGACATCACACATCCTTGTTTTACACCCTGTTCAATTCAAAATAGTCACTGAGCATTCCATTAGTTCTCACACATGCTCTACTACCACAACATAGCAATTTAATACCTCGAATTAACTACAAGGGCGTAGATTGTGGGAGAGGGTAATTATCACTCCCAGGAATAAAATATAATTTTAAAATAATTTGGCATAACAGTATTTTTTCTTTAACGTTGGTCTCTTTCCGCGATTATGGCGAATCACCGACGCCAGGGAGCAGTTTCACCTGACTATCCTGGAAATTTTGCCGATCCCCTGCCTTTGTGTAAGGAGGGTAGGAATCTTCAACGTGTCCAACATCGCATGGACACGGGACCGACGGCTTTACGCTCCCTCCGAAGGGCGCAACGTGAAGACATTCAACTTGCTCAAATACAATGACCCGTGCCCTTTCGATAATAATCAAAGTCCCTCTAGCCCTACATTGTTCACAAAATTTGGACAATTTTCCTTACGTTTGTTCACTACCCCATTTTTCTCAAAATGATCTGACTTCTCCATTACAGTAACTTGAAGATGAATATTGTATATTGACTGATCCATTGTAATAACCTGGTCTGCAGATGAAGTTTCGTTGTAAAGAATCCCGTTAACTGTTTCATTTTTATTACATGAACTGCCAGAGACATAACTATTTTCAATCGTAGTGTATTTCTACTCACTGTGTCTCTTGACCGCCAAGATACAAACTCTCGTATTAGCCAGTAATATTGTCGATGTTCTCCTAAATGAATGGCCTGTATAGGTTTTGTGATTTTCTAGATTTAAAAGGTGCGCCATCTTGTTGGGAATCATAGAAAAAGTATTCTCATCAGCAGGTTGGTTGTAGCATCTACCTGCTTGATAACTCATAAAGAAGTGTGAACGGTCAGTTTCAATTTCTGGCGTAATTGTGATATATTTCTTTATAATTTCTAAAACACAATCCCACTGATAGGAATTTGTAAATGGTGACATACCCTTTTTAGTGAATTTTCTGGAAAAAAAATCACTAATGAGGAGATCCCGACTTTTGAATTTTGAAAAAATTTCTTTCATATATATGTATATATAGATATATATATATATATATATATATATATATATATATATATATATATATATATATATATATATATATATATATATATATATATATTTGTATATATATATATATATATATATATATATATATATATATATATATATACTTGTGCTTCGTTTTTTTCGTAAAGAGTTATGTTATAATTTATTGGGTTTAAATTCGTGGAAACTTCTTCATTTTTGGACAAAAATTAAAACAACATTTGTGTTTATGATTTAACGACGTTTCGCCGTCTCATGCGCGGCTTCTTCAGGTTTATTTATTTATTTATTTATTTTATTTTATATTAATTTATACATTGCACTTTTACGGTTGAGAACTGTAAACATTGAAAAAGGCAATTTTAGAGAGTAGGTTCCCTTTAAATTATTGCAATCTATGTTTTTTTTTTACAAATTATTTAGATTTATATCTTACCTGTATGTTGCACCATCACTTAGGCAAGTACAATCCAGTGATGGTCTTGGACAAGTTCGTGAGCCAGGAAAATCGGCCCAGGTTTTCCTGGACAATTGTGTGTTTCCTTTACACAAAAATTTATATCTCCGGAAATAACAAAGTAAGGGCAACCAAATTTGGTGCACGGGTTTACACAATTATAGGTAAACTACCTGCCAAAATTCAGCTTGGTAGGTCGAAAGACAAAGAAGTTATAGGCATTTAAAGAAAAATAAATTGGGGTTTTCCCCAAAAAGTCAAAGTCGCGATTTAAAACGTCAAAATTGGCAACATTTGGGCAAAGAACTTGAATCTAATACGGGCTATGGAAAGAAAATGTCTCAAGAAGTATGTTTTACAAACCCTGTAGTCTTAGTTTCAACCGTCATTGTCCTTCATTTTACTAAAATATTTCCAGAAAATTCATTTCAAATAGACCCTTTCTCTGATGCTTGGCAGTAGTCTTAGCTATAGAGTTTATCGTTTAATAGTATATAATTTTTGTCGAATTTTCGTAAAAAATCAATAAAGCTCAATATATCCGTTATTGTACAAGATATGAAAAAAATTGTATACATTAATTATAGGGTGTCTTGAGCTACATCTTAAAAAATTATTTCTACAATCACAAGCTGTCCCATAAGTCGTTGGTGATACAATTTTTTTTTATTTTTTTTTCGAACACGCCTTATGTTATTGCATTTTAGCATTTTCCATCGAAATATAATGCATGTTTATAAGCAAATAAATTATGGACGCAGCAAGTGCGTTATGGTTGCGAATTTTGATCAAATGCTTCATATTTGAATAACTCAATTTGCTATTAACCTATAAGGTTGACCAAGAAACGAGTTTCTCCGAAATACTTTAAGTTTACTTTTAGAAATTTTTGTTCATTTTCATACAATAAAGTTATTTTGATGAAACATGGCACATTGTTTTTACTATATAGGTATTAGTAACCAAATTGATGCCTATGCTTCCTTAAAAAATCTCGGGACGCAGCAAGTGCGTTATGGTAGTGAATTTTCATAAAAATGTTTTTATTGCAAATATGTGTGTTTTCTTTTTAAGAAAGCAGACATCAATTTTGGTTACCAGTATAACCTATATAGAAAAAGCAGGCATCAAATTTGATTACCAGTATAACATATATAGTAAAAACAATGTGCCATGTTTCATCAAAATAACTTGATTGTTTGAAAACGTACAGAAATTTCCAAAAGTAAACCAAAAGTGTTACTGAAAAAATCCGTTTCTTGGTCAACCTTATAGGTTAATAGCAAATTGAGCTTTTCAAATATGAAGCATTTAATCAAAATTCGCAACCACAACGCACTTGCTGCCTCCAGAATTTCTTAACTTACAAACATGCATTATATTTCGATGGAAAATGCAAAAAAATAAGGCGTTTTCGAAAAAATAAATTTATTTGTATCACCAACGACTTATGGGCCACCCTGTGATTGTCGCAATAATTTTTTAAGATGTAGCTCAAAACACCGTATAATTAATGTATACAATATTTTTTCATATCTTGTATAATAACGAATATATTCAGCTTTATTGATTTTTTACGAAAATTCGACAAAAATTATATACCATTAAACAATAAACTCTATAGCTAAGGCTACTGCCAAGCATCAGAGAAAGGGTCTATTAGAAATGAATTTTCTGGAAATATTTTAGTAAAATGAAGGACAATGACGGTTGAAACTAAGAGTTCGGTGTATGTAAAACATTCTTCTTGATACATTTTCTTTCCATAGCCCGTATTAGATTCAAGTTATTTGCCTAAATGTTGCGAATTTTGACGTTTTCAATTGTCACTTTGACGTTTTGAGGAAACCCCCAATTTATTTTTCTTTAAATGCCCATAACTTTTTTGTCTTTTGACCTACAGAGCTAAATTTTGGTAGGTGGCACACCTATAACGATATAAACCAGCTTACCAAATTTGGTTGCCTTTACTTTGTTAATTTTGGAGATATAAATATTTTGCGAAAGAAAACACAAATTTTTCCGGGAAAACCTCGGCGGATTTTCCGTGCTAACAAAATTATCCAAGCGACTTGCGAAAGAAATGTACTCACCAATTTTGACGTTCAAAATCGCAATTTTGACGTTTTGAGGAAAATCCAAATTTATTTTTCTTTGAATGCCTGTAACTTTTTTATCCTTTAACCCACAAAGCTAAATTTTGGTAGGTAACTTGCCTATAATGATATAAATCCGCATGTGAAATTTGGTTGCCCTTACTTTGTTAATTCCGGAGATATAATTTTTTTTCGAAAGAAAACACAAAATTTTCCGGGAAAACCTGGACCGATTTTCCTGGCTAACGAACTTATCCAAGCCATTTGCAAAAGGAATTTATTCACCAAATTTAATCAAAATCGGCTTATTATTTTTTGAGTTATCGGTGTGATACATATATATATATATATATATATATATATATATATATATATATATATATATATATATATATATATATATATATATATAAATATATATATATATATATATATATATATATATATATATATATATATATATATATATATATATATATATATATATATATATATATATATATATATATATATATATATATATAAACATATAAAAATTTAAACCGACCCCGGATATGTGTTCTGGGGGGCCTAATTAGCGCTCATTTGAAGAAATTTTTTCAAAATTCAAAAGTCGGGATCTCCTCATTAGTGAATTTTTTTTAAGAAAATTCACTAAAAAACACACATATTTGCTATTAAAAATATTTTTATGAAAATTCACTACCATAACGCACGTGCTGCGTCCAGACTTTTATAATCTTGGATATTAACAACGGTGTCATTGAAATTTTTGTGTTTAACTTTTTCCAAAGTAAGTTTGCATAACTCATCAGAGCGGCATGCCCCTGGAAACCTGACCCCCACTACCTTCATAAGCAATGTGTCATTGGAGGAGAAAATTATTCACTTATTTTCTTGTGAAGAATTTGCATTTTTAGGTTTGTAGTCATCATTCTTATGTTTTAAAAATGTCCCCAACTTGGGATTTTCAATATATCCAAGTTCTCCTTTATGAAAATAATATACCTAACCATTACAAACAGTACACTACAAACTCCCTGTAGGCTTGTTGCTGATTTCTCTGTGAAATATGCCAGCAGCGACATTTCAAAAATACCAGTATTTTTGCTCTGACACCATTCTTTAAATGTTTTGTGCGCTCATTTATAGAGGCTATTCGACTTTTTGGTCAATAAACTTTCACAGGGAGCGGTTTCTCCTTGAAAGTCACTAGTTGCGAAACAATAATTCAGAACGAGCAAAATTACAGCCTTTATGTTACGCCATTTGTAAACATCGCCTTAATAACGACGCAAACAAAGCAGCGTGACTTTCATTAATGTCACAATGAATTACTTAGTACCAATATAAAAAATATTTATGAAGAAATGTCTAAAAATAAAACCCGATTTTTATTTCATGGGCTATAAAGTACAGCTGAGGGGCAGAGGAGTTTAGTATTTTGACCAGTCTCAGAGTCTATTATCCGCCTTCGGTCCACTCGGGCACAAAATTGTCCTCAACTGGTAAATACTACTTACTTCCTATAGCATAATAAATAACTCTTCATATGTGAAAATTACATTATTGTCGCTCGGTAAAAAAGATCATTTAAGTTAAATGGGCATTAAATGTCTAGGGTAGCTTGTTTTTTGTGTCATAGCTATAATGTTTCTTTCAGGTCTTGCTGAACGAGCAATGACAGGAGAGTGTATCAATGAACCCCAGTGTCCTCATCCTTGCAGATGTGCTGATGGGATTGTAGACTGTAGAGAAAAAGCATTAACAAAAGTTCCTGAACATCTTCCAGAAGGCACTACCGAATTGTAAGTCAGATTTAAACATTAATATTTATAAATAATACTTCACCTGTATCTGCTCAACATCTGAGAATAGGCAGCAGAAGAAGCATATGGAGTCATCTCCTGCCAGTCGTAGGAGGTGAACATACACTGTAATTCTAATAATAAACACATTTCCTTCCATAATCCCAAATTCTATCACCCCCCTTGCTGGAGATTAGTCCCACTCTTCCTGCAAACCCAGGCACCCTCATCTTCATATTTGTAGTATTGGTCTGGTTTGCAAGGTTCTCTAGCAAAAAATATCGAGAAAATGTCACAATTTGTAAAAAAAAATGCCTGTCATAATAGATTAAAAAGTTGAGTCCAAAAGTGACCTCTGGTGACCAATTGTGGAGAGCAACAAAAAATCTAAAGCGCAGTATCACAAGATAATCCCTCTATGACAAAACTTGATAGAAACTGTCCCAAAAGCAGCCAGGATAAAACAAAAATGTTGGTGAAACATCTCGTTTCGGTGTTTCAACGACATCTTACTGAATGTTTAGCTGATGTTGATGAATATTTTCAAGCTTATTTGGAAGTGTAAGCAGCCAACACTGCCTTTTCCTAAACACGCAATCTGTGGGGTTGTTGGTCCTGATGGAAGACCATGGCAGCTCAGCAGGGTGATATGGGCTGGATAGAGAAGACTTGCCAAGATGCTTCAACCCATTACACATCTACATTTACATGCCTAAGAACTAATATTCCATTATATGCACAGTAAGCGAAAGGCTGCAGTGCCATGGAGGTGGCAAAGACGCACGCGAGCCCTGAGGGAGCAAAAAATATATTCCATTATGATGTCTAGTTAACTGCAATAAACATTTTTTATTTAGACTTTTGCCAATTTTGTTCAGAAGTGTTTTCCCTCAGGGCTCGTCCGCGGCCTTGCCCCCCCGAAGAACTGCAACGTTTGGTTGATTGTGCATACCCTTAGTCTTACTCCATCCATTCCAAAATCACTGAGCCTTGAACTAGTCTGCACAGCGATTGGTAGGGTGAAGGTTTATATTCCTCTGTCTCCGGTCTAGACTGGCCGTAGATCAGTTGTCTTTTGCGGTCCACAACTTTACACTCGCACAAGATGTGCTGGGCTGATTCCTCCCCCTCGCCGCAGAGTCTGCATGCGAGGTCCCCTTCGAACCGCCCCATTTTATGCAGGTGTTTCTTGACGGCCATGTGTCCCGTCAAGAGACCTGTTGTGTTTCTGAGCTGTTCTCTGTTAAGATTTAGCAGCTCCACAGCTCTCTTTGAACTGGGTTCGTCAATTATTGACTTCCCATGTCTGAGCCCTGGACAGTCTGCCCAGTACACCTTGTGTTGGTTTCTGACCCAGGACAGTGCTCTTTGTCACGCCCAGAGCCGGTTCTGGTCCCATAAATGGTTCTGCTGACCCTCTCTTCGCGAGACTGTCAGCTTCTTCATTGCCTTTGACCCCCGAGTGACCCGGCACCCAGATGAGGGTCACCTCATTCTGCCCAGCCAGGTCGCTCGTCTCGTCTCGACACTCACTTACCACCCAGGAATTTACCCGTGTGCTACTTAGTGCCTTAAGGGCTGCCTGGCTGTCTGTGGCTATGAGGATCTGCTTGTTGGTGTAGCCCCTCCTCTTGTTTTCCCGCACACAGTGCAGGATGACGTACATTTCGGCCTGAAACACCGTTGCATGGGCTCCGAGGGAAATACTATGACTTACCCTCGGTCCTTCCGAGTAAACACCTGCCCCCGTCCCACGCTCCCCGCCGGATCCGTCCGTGAACCAGACAAGCGCGTCCCGTGGTATGCCCGGCGTCTCCTCCCGCCATGCCTTGCGGTCCACTGTAAAGTTGTTTCCCCTGACCTCATTTCAAGCGTGGGCTCCTTCACGATCTCCTGAATTTTGCAGTGGCCCCTGAAGCCGGGTGCAACACCTCCATGGCGGCTGTTGGGATTGAAGACATGGCCCCTGTAATGCCTAGGCAAGCCATCCTTTGGATCTTGCCTAGTTTTTGTTTGGCACTGGATTGTGTCACCTTAGGCCACCAGACCAGTGCCGCGTATGTTAATTATGGTCTGACCATCTTGTCAATAATTACAATACAGTACAGAATCTTAAAAAAAAAAGTGTGGCAAAGATTTGCTTTCAGGTTTACTATAACTGTCTAATAATGTCTTTGACTTGTTTTTACTGAAAGATTTTACCTGATTTTTATATTCTTTTTAATTTACAGGAGATTAGAACAAAACGAAATTACAGAAATTCCAACGAAAGCATTTGCTGCACACAAAAGACTGAGAAGGATGTAAGTTTTTCTTTCTTTGTTATTATTAGATGTGTAATGTTTTATTAATTCTTGCGTCAATATTTACAGAGACTTAAGTAACAACAAGATTTCAAAGATGGCACCTGACGCCTTTCAGGGCTTGAAAGCTCTAACTTCTCTGTAAGTAAAAAAATACTATGTTTTTCTTCATTGTTAAGTTTGAATTGTTTCTGTTTTTAGTGTTCTGTATGGAAATAAAATCAAAGAGCTACCAGCTGGCGTGTTCCAAGGCTTAGTTTCACTTCAACTCCTGTAAGTCTTTGAATTTTTATCTACTTATAACATGTTTTGTTTTTAAAGCTGGTATTTGATCTATAGTTGTGTACCTTATCCCTAATATTTTAAATTTATAAATTAATGAAGAATCTAGTACAACAATGATAATTTTCAACATTAAAAAAATAGTATAGAACAATAGAGTTTGGTTCTTTTTTGTGTTTATAGATTGTAACGAAATTCCCGTTTCGTTTAGAATCTAATTTCGCATCTGTAACACAAACTCTGACAAATCTCTTAATTGGTATTTTTAATAAATTAATATTCTAGACACCCGTGTAAAATGAATACGTATAAAATATATTTTTCATCATAAAGACATTAATAAAACAAACATCGGAATTCTATCACTTAGATTACGCCGGTGAAAATGTAAAAATTGCCGAATCTTCGTTTTTAAAAATTTCAAGCAACGTTGTGAGTTAAAGAAGATCAAAGCTTCTAGAACTAAACAAAGACACCCATTTTATACCATATATACGCCGGTCCACCGGCCAGGTAAATTCAGTTCAAAATTGAGTCTCTCCAGTAATATTCGAGTCCTATATTATAAATCCGTAGAAAACAACCAGTACCCTTTATTTGCTAAATCCGTGATTTTTTTGGTAAGGAATATTTGATTTATTTAACTTTGTTAATTATATTGTCCGATTTATTTGCAAAACCATACATAGCTGTCCTGAAAGTTGTCCCAAATATCTAAACTAATTTTATTTATTTATTTAATATTTCATATATATATATATATATATATATATATATATATATATATATATATATATATATATATATATATATATATATATATATATATATATATTGGTGTCCCTAATACAAAGTTTTCTTGAAAGAATGACAGAGTTTTGTCCTCCCTACTGTATTGTTATTTTCTTTAATTGCACAGGCACGAATGGAATAACCGAGGGTTGTAACACCTCTGCAATTTCGTTTCATTTGTAGCTGTATTCCGTAATATATTATAGTAATAAATGACATTGTGTACCGTTACGACTCCAACCTCCAAGTAGTCTAATAGAAGCCCGCTATGTGGTCATACCTGCCGAAATAACTTGAGGTTTAGAGGACAACAAATATGTTCCAATGTGTTATCACTCACTAGTGCCCCAGGTGCGGCCCGAGCGTTAGGACATTGTAAAATATCGTTTTTTTTTATTGCCATCACATTGTAAAAGCCTCCTTCAAAGATTGGGAACCGAACCAACTAGAGATAAGAGAAATACAGGTGGCTAAAACTTAGATAGAAATCCGGTATTTCCGTTTTTATTTTTCAGACCCTATGCATACCAGCCAGCCCTGGTGAGAACCATATTTTAAGTACAAATATTATCGTTGTTAATACAGTTTGTAAATAATTATATATATATATATATATATATATATATATATATATATATATATATATATATATATATATATATATATATAAAATAAAACATTATTTGTTTTTAAAACATATATTTCCGTTCTTAGCTTAGACTAAATACCTCCACTGGAGTTTTCCTGAGCGCCATACTTCCACAGGGCGGTCTGTTACCATTTGATCCGTCACTTTGGGGCTTCCACTTTCCCCCAAGAATCTTGCCAATTCTCAAGTAAAGTGGTGGCGCTCGATTAAAACACCGACACACTCCACCCTTCGGAATTAGACGAATACAAGATCACAGTCCAATTGTGCTTATAACTTTATGAATGATCTGCGGACGTATTTAAATTATATATATATATATATATATATATATATATATATATATATATATATATATATATATATATATATATATATATATAATAAAACATTATTTGTTTTTAAAACATACATTTCCGTTCTTAGCTTAGTTTCCTGATAAGCATCTGTGAAAATCTGACCCCTGGAGACTAAATACCTCCACTGGAGTTTTCCTGAGCGCCATACTTCCACAGGCCGGTCCGTTACCATTCGATCCGTCACTTTGGGGCTTCTACTTTCGCCCAAGAATCTTGCCAATTCTCAAGTAAAGTGGTGGTGCTCGATCAAAACACCGACACATTCCACCCTTCGGAATTAGACGATTACAAGATCACAGTCCAATTGTGCTTATAACTTTATGAATGATCTGCAGACCTATTTAAATAATATGGAAAAAGTCTCCAGTTTTTGTCACTAAGTATATAGTTGGTGACATTAATATAAACATAAGTACTTGAAACCACCGGCTTGTTATTTGAATACCTAAGTTTGCTGGGCGAATTTAACTTCACCTCATTACTAAATTAGGTGACTAGGCCACCAAAAAGCTGTCTTGATCACATTTTGGTGAACACAAATGAGTGTGATGTTGAGGATAAAATGTGGGCTATTCTTTTAGGATCAAACATAACGGATGATTTCGCTACAATTAGCGCATGTAGGTGGGACGGGGAGCACAGGATGGAAACTTTAAGCGAGTACTTGAAAGAATTCATTAACTATGGGAAATTGAATGAGAGGATATGAGAGTCTGCTGGTCCATATTATATAAAATAAAGGAGACACAAAATGCTGCAACTGATATATATATATATATATATATATATATATATATATATATATATATATATATATATATATATATAGCGATTGACAGGAGAGTGCATATAAAAAAGCATGCTAAACATAATGACATAATAATGCCCGTGGAATCGAAATGACTTATTAAAGCGAAGCTTTTATGTATATAAAAACAAACTTATTGACCTTATTAGAATGGCAAAGATAAATTATCAGAAAAAACTAGTTGAGACTAACAAAGATGACAGCAAAAAATTGTGGAGAACCATGAACAGTATAATAAAAAAGGCTGACAACACAACTAAAAGTGTAAAATGCATTAAAAAGTAGAGTGGTATGTTGATTAATGAGCCTGTAAAAGTATGTCATGAATTTTGTGGATATTTCTCGAATATTGGTAAGGAACTGTTTTCCAGAATATCTGGATCAAACTCTTCTTCACCAAAGCGTGGATCTGTAGCGAACTCCATATTTATTGCACCGATATGTGAAACAGAGATAATTAAACTAATATATACTCTAAAATCAAGCAAGTCGACGCGACTGGACGGCATAAGATCAGAGATTTTGAAAGAGATAAAACACAATATATAAATGTTTTTCTGATTTGCTAACAGATTACTATTGAAACTGAATAATATATGATTAAGTGGACAGTCCCGGCCAGTAGCAGAATGGATGATTGGACAGTATATGACGTAACAGTGATATTATATTTATTTTAATTAATATAATAAGCCTCACCATGATTGTCATCTAAAGGTGATATCTCTTTATCATTGAAACCGTGGGTGTTTGTTTTAAGCAGTTCTTTGCCTTTTTTAATCTTTATCAATTGGGCAAGGGTTTTCCAGAAGGTTTCCTCTTCATTTCACTCTTCCCCTATTTCCAAGTGTGTGTCATTTCAATATTGTTCAGTAACATCAAATGCAACCTTGATCCCTTTATTAATGTTTATTTTGCTACGATTTTTTTTTTATAAATGGAAAATGATGTGCCTATCTTTCCAATTTACATTATTAAATGCTTAATTCAGGTCTACAAAAGCTAAGTCTATATTGTTCTCACGATTATATTCTCCTAGATCTAAATCTGAAATTAACTTCACCCAGGTAATTCTCCTTTTTTATCATGATTAACAGAATCTTTGCTACATGATAGTGTAGACTTTTTATCATATTCTGGTTGAATCTGTGCACGTTCACTGTTTTTGAAACATTAATAGCTTTTTTTCATAAATATGGGAAGCTTTCCCGATTCATAAAGTTTCGCAGTTAGTTTGAACATTGCTCTAGCTTTTCTTTTAATTTCTCACCAAAATGTTTCAAAGGTTCTGCTGTTGTTTCATCCCAGCCTAAAGTTTTTGGAAGTGGGGGCTTCGGCCCCAAAATTGTAAACTATTGTTTCACCTACATTTTTTTTTCTTATCTAAGCTGTGATGTATTGTAGTTTGTTTCTTTAACATCGGTCTATATCCGAGACTATGGCGAATCACCGACGTCACGGAACAGTTTCATCACACTTTCCTAGAAGTTTCGCCGAAACCCTTCTTTTCTGAAAGGGGGGTACGGATCTTCAACGTGTCCAACATCGCATGGTACGCGGAACCGACGACTGTATGCCTCTTCCGAAAGGCGAAACGTACAGACATTCAACTTGCTCAAATACAATGCCACGACCTTGATTGATGTTAATTTTCAGTATGTACCTACTGTAAAATAATTTGACGCTTCTACTGGGGACGACCTGAGGACCCTCAACTCTAGAGGCACACGTGATCATCAGTGGACTACCGAAGCTGCTTTTTCTAAGTATATCTGGGGTTCATTTCTCCATCTTCTTTATATAACCTTTTTCAAAATTAGTATTCTCTTCCTCTTGCAATTTTTCTGGATAGGCTTCAGAGTTTTTAGCAATATCTTCCTTTTCAAGTTATAGATATCCACCATTTTCATTTAGGACTTTACTTTTAGTGACTTTTCTTTAAAAAAAATTACCAATGAGGAGATCCCGACTTTTGAATTTTGAAAAAATTTCCTCAAATGAGCGCAAACTAGCCCCCCTAGAACCTACCTACATCCTTCCTTTTGCAAGTGGCTTGGATAAGTTGGTTAGCCTGGAAACTGGGCGCAGGTTTTCCAGGAAAATTTAGTGTTTTCTTTACGAAAAAATCTATATCTCTGGAAATAACAAAGTAAGGGCAATCAAATTGGTACGCGTGTTTGTGTTATAACGAGTGAACCGTGTACCAAAATCTAAGTCTATAGGTTTAAAGATAAAAAAGTTATGGGCAGTTAAAGAAAACAAATTTGGAGTTTTCCTCAAAACGTCAAAGTCGCGATTTGAAACGTCAAAATTAGCAACATTTAGGCAAAGAACCTGAAACAGATACGGATTATGTAAAGAAAATATCGCAAGAAGAGTGTTCTGCAAACCCTTAAGTTTCAGCTTCAGCCGTCATTGTCCTTCATTTTACTAAAATGTTTATAGAAAATTCATTTCAAATAGACCCTTTCTTTGATGCTTTGGCTGTAGGTTTAGTTAAGTTGATGCTTTGGCTGTAGGGTTAGTTAAGTTTAGGGTTTAACAGTCTATAATTTTTAGCTAGTTTTCGTAGAAAAAAATCCTTATCGAGGAGACCGCGACTTTTGAATTCTAAAAAGATTTTTCCAAATGAGGGCAAACTAGGCCCCTATAATCCATATCCAGGTTTACTTTCAGTTTTTATCTATATATATATATATATATATATATATATATATATATATATATATATATATATATATATATATATATATATATATATATATATATATATATATAGGGTGACGCATTTTTACGGTAAAGCTCAATATAATTCTTATTATACAAGATACGAGAAAAAGTTATATATGTTAATTATAGGGTGTCCTGAGCCGCATCTTATAAAATTATTTTGACGATCACAGGATGGCCCGTAAGTCGTTCGTGATACCTACAAATGTTTTTCGAACACCCTTATATTATTGCATTTTGCATTTTTAACAAAATATTATGCTTTGTAAGAAAAAAATCGAGACGCAGTAAGTGCGTTTTGGTAGCGAATTTTCATGAAATTCTTCAAATTTCAATAACTCAATTTGCTATTAACCTAAGGTTTGTTGGCTAGGAAACCAGGTTTCTTGGAAACATTTAAATTTTATTTTCGGAAAATTTATGTGCATTTTCAAACAATAAGTTATTTTATTTAAATATGATACATTGTTTCTACTATATAAGTTATACCTGTAACCAGATTGATCCCTGCTTGCAGAAAGACATATTTGCTATTAGAAACATTTTAATCAAAATTCACTTCCATAACACACTCGCTGCGTCCAGACTTTTTTGTTCCTGATTTGTAGTGTCAGATTTTTGCTGGTAAGCTTTAAAATCCCATCTTCTATTCATGTTATTTTTAATTTCTGCACTGTTTTTTGGCATTCATAATTTGTTTGCTTTTCTACATTTTTCTTTGAACATATTGTTAGTTTGTTTCTTTTTTCTGCAGATAGCTTCATCCTTCCATTTCTTAATATTTCTGAGTAATTCAAAGCTTGCTTGGTTTTAGCTTCTTGCCAAATACCTTTTCTGCAGTTGCCTTTATGATTTAGTTAAAGGATATAGAAATTATTTTGTTAAGTTAAAACGAGACAGGTTATGCGAGTGCATATATTCAGTGTATATATATATATATATATATATATATATATATATATATATATATATATATATATATATATATATATATATATATATATATATATATATATATATCAATAATGATTCCCTGAAAAACGACCAGCAGCCAAAATGTCATAGTTAAGGCATACTGATTTATTTGTGTTGAGGGCAACTTTATTTTCAATAAAATGTATATTTAAACGCTCTAGAACAGTGTTAGCTCTCCCCGATAACAACGAAGCGTCTTTATCAGTGCCCAAAATGATGATGCATCATCCGCAGACAATATACAGTCATTCAGCGACAGGTCTGAAACATAAATGAAGTAGAGTAAAGATTTCAACACAGGTCCCCGTGGGACACCTCTTTTTACTGCTAACACATCTGAATTTATGCTACTGAAGGAAACAAAATGTTTCTCTCTGCTCAAGTAACTGATCAACCAATAAGGTGCTATTCTTTTGATTTCGATGGGCTCAAGTGTAGACACTTAATTAAAGCGTTGCTCAAGTCCAGAAATAGACTTAAACAAGACTCACCTCCATCAATAGCATGATACAGTTTATCAAAAAAGACAATCATTGTAGTGTTCGTGGAGCGTCCTCTACAAAATCCGTGTTGAGCACTATTAAGTAAATTGCGTTTCAGAAGATAATCTATCAGTTTTCCAGCAACAATATGTTTAAATATCTTAGAAAAAATCACCCACAGTAATAGTAGATTCTAGCATTTTGGCTTTTTGAAGGGACCCTTTTTATGTACAGGAACTATTAGCGAATTCTCGTTTTTGTGTTCTTCAGAGCCCCAGTAACATTCCATGCAACAACCATCTATTAGTTATCGCATAAAGAGGCACAGACTGCTCCGAAGCACATAGCTCTAATACAGCAGAGCACAGTCCATCACCACCAGTAGAGTATACATTTTTTATTGAACCAATTACACTTCCCACTTTTCTGTCACTGGAAACACAAAAAACAGATGACAACATCTAATTTGATGTTCGTGTTGATCATGATCGGAGGACAGCACAAGATTGTCAGTGGTGGTATTAAAATGTTTATTGAAATGAGCTGGAGTTAGAGCTGTTTGCGACTTATTTGTGAGGAACTGCAGAGAATACTTTGGACAGTTAACGAGCAGTTGATCACCTTTAGGCAGTATATCAAAACGAAATTTGCAAAATATGGTATTAAATTTTGGGCTGCCACTAATTCAAAACGTCTTATCTCTGCAATTTGCAGGTTTGCACAGATAAAACTTCCTGGAAGCACAAGTGAGTGAAACTAAGGATGTTGTGTTGTAGCAGATTTCTTTGAGCCATATTAGTGAATTTTCTTAAAAAAATTCACTAATGAGGAGATCCCGACTTTTGAATTTTGAAAAAATTTCTTCAAATGAGCGCTAATTAGCCCCCCCAGAAAACATATCCGGGGTCAGTTTCAATTTTTATATGTTTATATATATATATATATATATATATATATATATATATATATATATATATATATATATATATATATATATATATATATATATATATATATATATATATATATATATATATATATATATATATATATATATATATATATATATATATATATATATATATATATATATATATGTATCACACCGATAACTCAAAAAATAATGGGCCGATTTTAAATTAATTTGGTGAAAAAATTCCTTTTGCAAATGGCTTGGATAAGTTCGTTAGCCAGGAAAATCTGCCCAGGTTTTCCCGGAAAATTTTGTGTTTTCTTTCAAAAAAAAATTATATCTCCGGAATTAACAAAGTAAGGGCAACCAAATTTGGTACACATGTTTACATCGTTATAGGTAAGTTACCCACCAAAATTTAGCTATGTAGGTCAAAAGACAAAAAAGTTATAGGCATTTAAAGAAAAATAAATTGGGGTTTTCCTCAAAACGTCAAAGTGGCGATTTAAAATGTCAAAATTGGCAACATTTAGGCAAATAACTTGAATCTAATACGCGCTATAGAAATAAAATGTCTCAAGAAAGATGTTTTACAAACCCTAAAGTCTTAGTTTCAATCGTCATTGTCCTTCATTTTACTAAAATATTTGCAGAAAATTCATTTCAAATAGACCCTCTCTCTGATGCTTGGCAGTAGCCTTAGCTATAGAGTTTATCATTTAATGGTATATAATTTTTGTCGAATTTTCGTAAAAAATCAATAAAGCTCAAGATATCCGTCATTATATAAGATATGAAAAAAATTTGTGTATATTAATTATAGGGTGTCTTGAGCTACATCTTAAAATAATATTTCTACAATCACAGGATGGCCCATAAGTCGTTGGTGATACAAATTTCCTTTTTTTTAATCAAACACGCCTTAAGTTATTGCATTTTTGCATTTTCCATCGAAATATAATGCATGTTTGTAAGAAAAGAAATTCTGGACGCAGTAAGTGCGTTACGGTAGCGAATTTTGATCAAATGTTTCATATTTGAATAGCTCAATTTGCTATTAACCTATAAGGTTGACCAAGAAACGTGTTTTTTCGGGAACACTTTAAGTTTACTTTTGGAAATATTTGTACATTTTCACACAATAAAGTTATTTTGATGAAACATGGCACATTGTTTTTACTATATAGTTTATACTGGTAACCAAATCTGATGCCTGCTTTCTTAAAAAAACACACATATTTGTTTTTAAAAACATTTTTATGAAAATTCACTACCATAACGCACTTGCTGCGTCCAGGCTTTTATAATATTGGTCGCAGTGTTACCACAGATAACTTTTTCACTTCAGTTGCTTTATAAACTTCTTGTTGACAAAAATATTACATTAGGTACTTGCTACAGTATGCAAAAACAAACCAAAAATACCAAATTAACTAAAAGTAAGATCACGTCCGGATTTTTCTACACGATTGGCGGTGTTTTAGGGTGTCTTACATTTCCAAAAAGAATATGATGGTAAAAATATTATCCTTGCAGCATCACGGCAAGGAAATATCTATCAAAAACGATACAAAAGCGGTAAATAAATTAAACTACAATGACACGAAGGGAAACCACCGTAATGCTGACAAATTAGTATCAGAAATACTATCACACGTGCCAGAAAAACCACACGATCACCCTACAGACTTTTCATCCATATGTTAGACATAGGTGCTATGAGCACCTGTATCATCTTCAAGGAGAAATACCCAAAATGGTAGGCAAGTTTCTGTCTCAAACGTTTGTTTTTATCCAACTTGTAAATGACCTTGCGCACAGGAATGTAGCATCATGTCAAAAGTGATCAATTTCATAAACATAAGAAAGCTCTAAGTGAATGCAGCATCCAAAGTTCTACAATTTCTCTGGGCCTAAGGAACAGACGAGTCTAGGAAACGTGGTAGGTGCTACAAGTGCTCCTGAAAGGAAAACAAAAAAGGTAGAAGTGACCTGTGAGTCTTTGAAAATATTGTATGAAAAGGCTATTGTATACAATTCATTGATTGTTGTTGCCCTTACTTGGTGAAACTTGTCCATACTGCATACAGACTTGGAGAATACTTATCTAGCTTCACTGTGAAGCTAGAGAAGTATTCTCCAAGTCTGTATGCAGTATTGTATACAAGTTAGCAGCAATAATTGTGTCGGCTGTGCTGCTAATGGGTAGCGAGAACAAATCGGAATACATATTCCTTTACCTTTTTTTGTGTTTTTTGATATTTTTATGTTATATAAGTCTATGTTCATTACTGTCACTTTTAGCATGCAAAATACGGTTTAATGTTCAACATTTTAATTAGAAAGTTCTTTTAGACGCTCCTGTGTGTTTCGATTTGATGTTTTAACTGTTTAAGACTAATTGAGTTGATTTACAAGGCTGGTGTGAAAGAAAATCAGTGGGGTACCACATTTCCGGTTTTTACGGGATTTCTTAATCTTGTGTATCTAAGGGTTCTAATATTTAAGACAATAACATGTCACCCACTAGTGATTTTAATGTAAATTATCACTTTTCTAGAATCATAAGCTAGTATTCAAAAATTTTTATCCCATACATTTTTGATCACAATTTTGTAAAGCTTTAAACTAAAGTTCTTAAAAAAATATTATTACCTGTTCCAGTTTGCTGAATGCAAATGAGATATCGTGCATCCGAAGGGACACATTCAAGGACTTGTACAGCCTAAGTTTATTGTAAGTATTCACAAAACAATGTCTTTGATTATTCTATTAATTTTTGCTTTTATTCTTATAGATCACTATATGATAACAACATACAATCATTAGGAAATGGAACCTTCGATTCCCTTAAGAGTATTCAAACTCTGTAAGTTTTTTATGTGTACTCATTTAACATATTTAATGTAGATATAGCTTTGGAATGTTTAAAATATGTTCGTAATAATTTCAGACATTTAGCGAGGAACCCTTTTATTTGTGACTGCAACTTGAAATGGCTTGCTGAATATCTTCATAGAAATCCCATTGAAACAACTGGTGCAAGATGTGACACTCCAAAAAGAATGCAAAGACGGAGGATGGAGGCACTCAGGGATGAGAAATTTAAATGTAAGGGTAAGCACCTCCACAGTTCAGTGGTAATGGTGTTTTTTTAACATTCACTTCATAAGCATTAACATATCGCTTTTTAGTGAATTTTCTTAAAAAAATTCACTAATGAGGAGATCCCGACTTTTGAATTTTGAAAAAATTTCTTCAAATGAGCGCTAATTAGCCCCCCCAGAAAACATATCCGGGGTCAGTTTCAATTTTTATATGTTTATATATATATATATATTTATATATATATATATATATATATATATATATATATATATATATATATATATATATATATATATATATATATATATTATATATATATATATATATGTATCACACCGATAACTCAAAAAATAATGGGCCGATTTTAAATTAATTTGGTGAAAAAATTCCTTTTGCAAATGGCTTGGATAAGTTCGTTAGCCAGGAAAATCTGCCCAGGTTTTCCCGGAAAATTTTGTGTTTTCTTTCAAAAAAAAATTATATCTCCGGAATTAACAAAGTAAGGGCAACCAAATTTGGTACACATGTTTACATCGTTATAGGTAAGTTACCCACCAAAATTTAGCTATGTAGGTCAAAAGACAAAAAAGTTATAGGCATTTAAAGAAAAATAAATTGGGGTTTTCCTCAAAACGTCAAAGTGGCGATTTAAAATGTTAAAATTGGCAACATTTAGGCAAATAACTTGAATCTAATACGCGCTATAGAAATAAAATGTCTCAAGAAAGATGTTTTACAAACCCTAAAGTCTTAGTTTCAATCGTCATTGTCCTTCATTTTACTAAAATATTTGCAGAAAATTCATTTCAAATAGACCCTCTCTCTGATGCTTGGCAGTAGCCTTAGCTATAGAGTTTATCATTTAATGGTATATAATTTTTGTCGAATTTTCGTAAAAAATCAATAAAGCTCAAGATATCCGTCATTATATAAGATATGAAAAAAATTTGTGTATATTAATTATAGGGTGTCTTGAGCTACATCTTAAAATAATATTTCTACAATCACAGGATGGCCCATAAGTCGTTGGTGATACAAATTTCCTTTTTTTTAATCAAACACGCCTTAAGTTATTGCATTTTTGCATTTTCCATCGAAATATAATGCATGTTTGTAAGAAAAGAAATTCTGGACGCAGTAAGTGCGTTACGGTAGCGAATTTTGATCAAATGTTTCATATTTGAATAGCTCAATTTGCTATTAACCTATAAGGTTGACCAAGAAACGTGTTTTTTCGGGAACACTTTAAGTTTACTTTTGGAAATATTTGTACATTTTCACACAATAAAGTTATTTTGATGAAACATGGCACATTGTTTTTACTATATAGTTTATACTGGTAACCAAATCTGATGCCTGCTTTCTTAAAAAAACACACATATTTGTTTTTAAAAACATTTTTATGAAAATTCACTACCATAACGCAGTTGCTGCGTCCAGGCTTTTTCATACTTAAATTAGCTTACCTAAAATAAACAGTTATATTTTATAGGCAATATATAGAGAGCATTTTAAATTTTTATATGCCCTGTTTGTTGGGGAATAGTGGATTCCAATTTCTGTAAAGATACTAAGGTAGCCTGTAGTGATGACAGTGAGAGGATGTTCTCAAAAAGCGGTGCTATCGCCTGTACTATGGTCACACATTTACAAGCTCACGACTACATGAGCCTAGCGAGATTTACAGGCTACTCAGATAATTTAGTCGACAGGTAAGGGCAAGCATAATGCTGCAGTGTACAGTCTGATGCAAACAGCCCTAAACATTGTAAGGAACTGGTGTGAGACAGAGAGTCTTAATGTTAATCATCAAAAGACATTTCTTGTTCTATTTGTGAGGAGAAGAAAACTAAATTGAAAAGGGTGCATTAATTATGAATGTAACAAAGGTAAAAGTTTCCAGTGAAGTTAAATACTTCATAGGGATCTTCTTAGACCAAAAACTAAATTGGTACACGCATTTAAAAAACTCTTTTGGACGACAATGACAATATTATGTTTCTGTAGGCTTGTAGGAAAGGCATGGGGGATGAAATCAGTGGGATATATTAAATGATGATTAAACCCATAGTCACTTTTGCTTATGTGCTATGGTGGTCAAAACAAAACAAGCTTTAGCACAGAGCAAATTACAAAATTTGCAGTGACTGTCTTGGAATAACAGGAGTTATGACACCATGCCCTATAGCTACAATAGAGGCAATGCTGCATCTGAATCTGCTGCATATTTGCATGAAGCAAAAAGGAGCACTAAATGGCTCGAGACTCTTTTAAGCAGACAAATTCAAACCAGGCCACTTGGCTAGCCATTTAAATCCTGGAAATGATTTCATTGGAGTCAAGTCGACAGACCAACTGCCGGCTAAAGTGGAATTTACAGTTTCATTCTGTGTGATCATCGATGAGCGCCAAGCATGCGTTAGAGACGGTGTAGTAAGGCTAATAAATAATGCATTTATATGTTATATGAACGGCGCTAAACAAATGAAGAGAGCAGCACTGGAAATAATGTAACCTAATTTTAGACTCTGCAAGTCTCTAGAAAGGACTTCCCCTATCTTCCAAACAGAAATGCTTGCTATAAATCTGTGTGTGTAAGATGCTTCCAAAAAAGACCCAAAAACACACAGATTTTTATACTTTCAGACCGTCAGGCAGCACTAAATAACCTGAAATTGTTCAAAAACAAGTCTAGTGATCTAAGACTGCAAACGATTCTTGAAGCAACTGGCCACAAACAACAAACAAAGTAACTTTGATGTGGGTACGAGGGAATGGGGAAGCAGATAGCCTCTCAAAAAGGGCCTCGGCAACATCATTCTATGGTGGTGAGCCCTACTACTGCATAACAAAAGGTCACATAAGAAACGAATGGAAGATATGGGAGAGGAACCAAATCCTGTCATACTGGGGGGAAATGCCAGACTTAAAGCAGGCAAAATGGTTTCAACAAAGAAGTCTGAACAGCTTCTTGAACTGAATAGGAACGACCTACAATAATCACAGGACTTTTCACAGCACACTTTCCAGTAAAGTATAATCTTACAAAGGTGGGTAAGATGGACAGTGAGAACTGTAATTTTGTAACGAAACAACAGAAACAAAAGAACATTCAATATGCGATGGCCTGGCTCAGTTCTCCAAAAGGCTTGAATTTCTTAAAGGTGTGACCCTAACAGTCCACAAAACAGCTTCTGAAAATTACAGAGTCTTTCGCTTATTAGCGTTAGATCTAGTGAATCAGGTGATATCTATAATAGTTTGAACTCAGCGCTTCTGATGACAGACATTGCGATAACTGACTTGTGACTTGGAGCATTGTCTTGATGAAACGGTACTCCGTTTCTCAATTTCCGCGCCGTTTTATTTTAATGGCTTCACACAACCTAGTTATTAAGTTGATATAGCACTGGTCATTTACGGAGCAGCCTTTTTGCAAATAATCAATCAAAATGACATCTTGGGCATCCTAGAAAACAATGAGCATCATCTTCCTGCAGGGGACTGAACCCTAGACTTTTGAGCAAGCTAGGAGCCGCTGCAGCTCCATCTCATACTCTGGCATTTGCTCTCAGGATCATAGTGACCGACTCAAAATGTATCAGTGGTTAGCAAATGGTCAATAAAAGTAATCTCGTCTGCTCTGTTCCTATTGAATAACCACTGACGAATCAAAACATGTTCCTCCTTTAGCCATTTGTTAACATTCTGGAAACCTATTTTACAGGCATTTCTGTCACATCAAGTTGTTTTGATATCATCTTGTATCCTACATGGTAAGACAAGCCAATTTCTTTTGCTATCAATTGAATATTATCATAAAGAGCATTATCTGTAGCGAAAACTAAACAAAGAGGCAAATTGGGAAAAAATAAACTTCTTTTAGGTTAGATTGAGTGTGAGTGTGTTATTCCAGTAACTCCACCGCGACGCTCGGTCCATTGTGGCTCACATCTAATTGCTTAAATATTTTTGAGGGTGAAAATGGTTTAGCATGGTCCTTTAGGTACTTTTTTTTTCCCGCCGTTGAAGTGTACTGCTTTCTAAGCGAAGTCTCTTGCCCGTTTCGAAGCCCACACACAGATAGTCTCTCTTAGAGTTCATCTGGACTCGACATCCGTCAGTGTCTGACTCGAGGTGGAATCATACGGAGTCCCGCTCTCAAGCAACATCCAAGCGAGGTCATTTGCCCGTTTCGAAGCTTGCAGTGGAAGCCTCAACCTCCAAGTGTAATTCATCCCCTACAGATCTCGGCTCCCCTCCGGGATCGTCCAGACTCGACACCCGCCGGTGCTCGGCTCAAGGTGATATCCCACGGAGTCCCACTCCAGAGCATCACCCAAGCGAGGCCGTTTGCCAATTTTGAGGCACACCGTTCAGGCGTGAACCTCCAGTGGCATCTCACTTTTAGACATCCAACCTATAGGGATATCTTACCCCTAAAGATCCAACTTCCAGCGGAATCTCACCCATAGAGATCTCAGGCCCCTCTGGGTTTTTCTGGACCTGACACTCGCCAGCGCTTGACCTAAGGCGGTATCACTTTGAACCTCGGTCCCTAGTAACACAGTTCGTTTGCCCATTTTAAAACTCACAGTGGCGGCCACAACTTCTTGGTGTAAATGACTGCCTAGAAATCTCAGCCTCCCCTGGGGTTCGTCTGGACACGACGCTCGCCAGTGTTTAACTCCAGTTAGTAGTAGTAGCAGTGGTGGGGAGGCCAACGCCAAGCAAGTAGTCCACCATGGGCCGTTTTTGCCAACCCCAGCAACCCAGCAAACATGCTCTACTCCTCGGTTCTGTCGCCAAACCGCCTCGACGTCGAGATGAAGGCCGTGACGGTCTTCAATTGGACGGTACTTACCTGATTTCTCTGCAGAGTCCTCAATCCGAACAATTCTGCTTGAAGACTCCCAAAAGCCTTGCATTCGCACAGGTAGTGGTAGGACGTTTCCTCATCCTCGCCGCATTCCTGGAAAATGGGATCCGTCTCTATGCCTATCAATGTGAGGTGTCTTCTAAGGGCGCAGTGGCCTATGAGCACCCCAAGGATGCGGTGAAGCGTAGGTCGACTCCTTCCGAGTAGCTAGACAGCTTTATCTCTGTCCGGCCCCTCCACGAAGTCCCTCGCCTGCCTGCAGCCACCAACCGAACCCCAGTGCCTCTTCATTGCTTCCTCGGTCCACCTGTTTAAGGCGACAGAAACCGTCTTCCTACTTATACCTATCGCCGGCTCCGGGCCACAGAACGGCCGCCGGGAACCGAGCCTTGCGAGATTATTCGCCACCTCATTCCCTGCTACGCCACAGTGTCCCAGAACTCACACTAGTTGTACCTCCTTTGTCCACCTAGTCCTCTGAGGGCGTCAGCGCACTCCTGAACCAGTGTAGACCTGATTCTGGCCGCACAGACTGCCCGGAGGACTGCCTGGCTATCCGAGCAGATGCACACACATTTCTCGGGACTCCTCCTCACATCCTGTCTATTGGCCACAGACAGGATAGCGTACACCTCTGTTTCTAATGCCGTGGTATTTGCGCCAAGAGCATAGCTCCCCGAGTCCCTCGATGTATATTCCTGCCCCGGATGATTGTTGGTCCTCCAGCCGCGATCCGTCAGTGAAACAGACCAGGCTTTCGGCCTGGAATTCAACCTCATTTTCCCTCCACTGATCCCTATTGGGGATCCTGAGGGTGTATGGCTTAGTCAACCTAATATTATCCTCGGCATTCCGCACCTTTATGGCTACTCCAGTTAGTCATCTCTTTCGACAGACAGGAATTACCTTAGATCTATTATTTCATTTCGTTCTTGGGCCCAGAGGGGGCATTATAAATGATAGTTCTAATATTGTAGTCTCTTTTTGTACATCTTTGGGGGCATGTGTATTTTCCTCCCCCATTGTTTCACTTTCTTTAATTTTTTTCTTGTTTTTTATTGACACCTTAATGTTTTTTTAGAACTGTGTTAGTTTGGCAGTTTTTATTTGAAAGTTACATAAACGGTGAATTATGCGAAGAGGTTATAAAGCGACTACCTACGTTACCAAATGTAATTTCTCCAGATTTTAATTTTAATCATATACAAATTTCAACAGACCAAATAATCAAGAGGATCAGAGCACCGAACCCTCCAAACAATGATAATGATCTTTAAAACTAAAATAAGCATTTAGGTGTGAAAATAATTTAAAAGCAAATAGACTCACTTTTGAACTTTATTTTATATTACTATTTTGGTTCCATAAAAATTGATTTCTGATTTTAGATTTTCTTTTGTATATAAACCAACCACGACTGGGATGTACTGGTGATATTTTAGTAAATCTAATATAACTATTATTAGGTATATCTCAAGTTAGCTGAGTTCAGATTAAAGACTAAGAGGTTAGCTAGTGAATATGGTATCACAAACATCTTGGTATCACGCAAGCATGTAACACAGACAAGCATAACAAATGACAACCGTAGGGTTTGTCATTAATTGCCAATGACTCTTATGCAGATATGTTGAAAGCATGCCCAGCAACAGTGTCTACTGCTTACGTAAAGCGACATTATGTGGTCCTTTATTAGTTGTATTATTATCTATGACATTAATCAGACTCAATGCTGCCTTACCAACCTAGTGATATTATCTCTGCTGTGGAAATAAGATATTCTATATTTATTGGAATTTCTGTGTCCACTGTCAAGCACATGGTTTCACATAAACCTGATACTATTTTCTTTGATAAAGAAAAGATAGCCCTTTTCATTAGGAAATTCTCAAGGAGGAAAATTTGATCAAACACGGAGACTTTGTGTGTGAGCTTTGGAGTCTATATACAAATCATAACGGGCGACTTATAGTTATCATCATTGGGTCCTAAGTAGGTGCACCCAGTTAATTATAGTCTTGCATGTTACGTCGCAACATACTCTTTAGCTTGCAAGATGTGAAAGTATGTCCTCCTAGGATCCTTACAGTTACTGCTCTCTCTCAATTTCTTTTGATTTCTAACTTTATTATGTAAAATAATCCAACGAAATTAAAGTAAGGATGAAAACATACATAATAATATCCAAAGAAATGCAAGATTTTTTTTAACGTTGGCTAATTAAAGGTCAAAGTAAATAATGTCTGTGTTCACAAAAATCATGCACAATACCATTTGGTTATGATATTAATCTAGAAATGTCTTGCTAATTACTCTGTTGCTACAGGTCAAGAAGATTTTCGAACAAGGTTTGCAGGTGAATGCCTAATTGATAGTGCCTGTCCTGCTGGATGTACTTGTGATGGTACCATTGTTGATTGTTCAGGAAGAAGCCTAAAAGAAATACCAAGAGACATTCCACTTTATACAACAGAATTGTAAGTAGCTAAATTAAAGCTGCTATCTTGTTAACAGTCAAATTTCTTGTAACATGTTGTACTACACAGTTATGAATTTCAAAATGTTGGTGAAATGGGAGCCCTCGTTATGTAAATAGTTAAAAAACACTCTATATTAAGAGGACCCCAATTTTATTCAAGATCAAAGTGACTGAAGTAGTGGATGTATCTCCGCATCAACAATTAAATTAAAAAATCAGTTGAATAGAACTAAAAAATTAAGTAAATTGACATTTGTTTATAAGTTGTAACATAGTTATTTCACTTGAGTAAGACTCTTTTTTTTAAGTAAATTAATCTTTAACCCTTCAATTATAACATTCAGTCTTAAGTACACTTGGAGAACACCCAAATCACCACAACACATATTTCAGCGACCTTACGATCGTTTCGTTGACCAAGTCAACATCTTCAGAGGAAGAAAAATTCTAACATAAAAAACTAGATCCCGTATATTTATATCGCGTCAAAGAAAACGAACTAGTCCGAACGAAAGTTGTCGTCCAAGAACGATCGTTTGTTTATTGCGCAGTGAAACAGGTCGGAGACCTGCTTTAATCTTTTGGTCGACAAATTTATGACCCTTATCTAATATAGGTTTAAAAAGGACCGGCGTTCTTTAAAGAAACAGCACGTTTCCTTTCGATCTAGAAATTTACTATGTGGATATTGGTTTATGCCGATAAAGACATCTGCTGAGATAAATAACATAAACTCAAATCATTTCTTTAAAAAATAGAAAACTAAAACCCAGATGTCTATCTCACCGTGTTACCTTTAACAAAGGAAAAATAGTTCAACTAAAATACTACCCAAAACTATATATTGATTTTAATTCTACGTGAAAATATTTGTATTGACTACATAGATACAAAAACCGAACAGGTATTTAAATCAAGACAAACATAGTTATTAGTATATGTATAAACCGGTCGAGTTATTGACAATAATTTATTATTCTACCAGACTAATTATGAGTATTTAAGCGGTCAAATGCAAAGAGCAAACAATGGGCTAGAAATTACAGGTGCCGCACGGTTTAATGAAGTTTTGTTCTTAATAGACCTTAATATAAAAATACTTTCTAATGAATCAAGCATAGTTTGATGTCTGACATTTTTGACAAGTTTCAAATTTTCTTTGTCAATGTGGTGGTTATTATCCCATATATGTTGTGGCACACAAGATTTGTCTACCGTACCATATCGTAACTGTGCGAGATGTTCACGAAATCTGGTGGCTATGTTTCTCCTAGTTTGGCCCACGTATTTAAGATCACAATCTTTGCAACTAATCTCATAAATTCCGGACATTTCAGTGACTTTGTCTTTGTCTTTCGTATTACCCAACAAATTTTTTCAATTACTTTTCGTCGAAGACGTCAAATGTAAATCGGCTTTCTTAAAAATACTTTCCAAACCCTTTGTGATTCGTGGTTCATAAGGTAAACATACAAATTTTTTCTCGATTTTATCATTCTTAAATGTCGTACATTCAGATATCAACTTCTTTGTTCTGTGTTTGTTAACTAATTTGTCTATTAAACCATCCGAGTAACCGTTATATCTCGCCACATGTTTTATATATTTTAATTCTGTATTAAATCTATTTTTACTCAACGGAAAATTTATCAATCTATTTACTAAGAAATTGAAACTAGCCGTTTTTTGTGCAAACGTATGATGTGAGTCATTAGGAATATAATTAATAGTAGCCGTTTCCTTCCTATAGACATCAAATTCAAGCGAGCCTTTATTTTTATTTTTAATAACTAGTACATCTAGGAACGAAAGTTTATTGTTAATTTCTATTTCGTGGGTAAATTTTATTGAATCAAATTGACAATTTAGTTTTTCAGTAAATTCTTCTACCTTGCATGTATTTGTGTCAAACACTGCAAAAATATCATCGACATAACGAAACCAAACTCTAGGGAAATACCCACTTTTATTATTATTTTTTTAAATCCGTCTCAAATCTGCTCATAAACAAATCTGCAATAAAAGGCGATAATGGATTGCCCATAGCTGTGCCTTCAGTTTGTTCAAAGAACTCATTGTTAAATTGGAAAATATTTTGTTTTATACAAATGCTAGTTAGAGTTAAATATTCTTTGCAGACGTCTTGACTTATATTGTTCAATTTTAATAATTCTTCCAAATACTCCAACGTTTGTTTTGTGGGTACACTAGGAAATAATGACGTCACGTCGAATGACATCAAAATCTCTCCTTCCAATAATTTAACATCTTTAATTTTATCAATAAAATCAAGGGAATTTAGCAACAAACAACTTTTCTGTTTAATAGGTAGTCTTTTAAACTCGTTTGACAACCACTTTGCAAAGTTATATGTTGGAGAATCTATAGCCAAAATGATAGGCCTCAATAATTTTCCCGGTTTATAGTGAACATTCAGTCTCACAAACTGGTAACTTTCTCCTTTTACTGTCAGAGAAAATGTAGCGATATCAAGTGGTGGTGGCTTATACCTTCACCCTAATTTCTCTGCAATAACACTATGTAGTGGTGTCTGTATATGTGCTATAGTTATTTGGTTACATGCAATGTTAATATACCATCACAGTTTTTTAAAGGTTTAACGTTTGTCTATTTTCGCGACTATGACTAATCACCGACGCCAGGGAGCAGTTTCGCCTCACTATCCTGGAAATTTTGCCCAACCTCTGCCTTTGTGTAAGAAGTGTAGGGATCTTTAACATGATAAACATCTCATCAGCACAGGATCGACGGCTGTACTCCCCCTCTTAAGGGCAGAACGTGCAGACATTAAACTTGCTCAGATACAATGCCACAACCTCGGTTGATGTTAATTTTACAGTATGTATTAAAAAAATCAACGGGGAACCCTGCGGATCGAACCCAGTACCCTTTGGTTCAGAGGCACACGTTCTTACCCCTGGACCGCCGAGGCTCTTATCCTCGCAGTTGTTAATGTAGTTTTTTATAGTCAATATTCAATTATTAATTAATTGCAGTAGCAGTTTGATATTGACTAACTAAAACATGTTTTATTAGTATTTATAGTTTAGTGTAACACTTATAATTTTGTAGATGTAGATAATTTTAAGACAATCTAATGTATTACTAACAATAATTTTAGGTTGCTGCATGATAATGAGTTAGGAAGAATTAAATCTGATGGGTTGTTTGGTAGATTACCAAATTTGGTCAAGCTCGATCTTAGAAGAAATCAAATAACGGGGATTGAAGAAAACTCATTTGAGGGTGCCATAAGAATATCTGAATTGTATGTAAGATAGTTTACTTTTATTACCATTTTTGCATTTCAGTTCTTTATATTTTAATTACCTTACTATTTTTTCAGGCTTCTCTCAGAAAATAAACTGTTAGAAATTCATAACAAAATGTTTCTGGGCTTACATAATCTAAAGGTTCTTTCCCTGAATAATAATCATATAACATGTGTGATGCCTGGCTCATTTGATCATCTTACATCGCTCCACACTTTGTAAGTACAGCTTAACTTATTTGCCAAAATATTTGTTAAGAACAAATGTTTTAGAAATTTGGTTCAAAATCCGTTTATGTGCAACTGCCATTTAGCATGGTTTTCTGATTGGTTGAAAAACAAAGGACTGAGTGGCACCCCTCCAAGGTGTGCTGGACCAACACGAGTTAAAGATGTCTTGATTCGAGAGCTGCCAAAGAATGAATTTAAGTGCACAAGTATGTTTATTTAGTATTTTAAAATTTAAAAGAACTGATTCTTTGAAAGAAGCAAGCTTCTATATTTAAAAATGTTAACAACAGAACAAAAAGTGTTTATTGTGCCGTGCTATGGTTTGGGTGAAGAACATTCTTATCAGGGAGTGATAAGAAAATTCCTTGAACGCTGGCCAAATTATTCGGTTTCCGCTACTGGTGTAAAAAAAGTTGTTAAAAAATGTATGAATACTGGGAGTGTTTTAAATGTTAAGAAGACAAAATCCGACCTAATTGAAAAAGACAATGCTGCAGCTGCATTAGCTATGGATTCTGTTAGGCGTTTTCCAAAATTATCACTAAGAAGGAGGGCATTAGAAATTGGCAATATTAGCAAATCGCATTTGCAACAAATTTATCGTACCAACAAGGTGAAGTCGTCTTCACTCAAATTTATAAAAAGGTTTTTTCATGTTTGTTATTGAATAATTAGTTATAGTAAAATTCTAGTAATATCCTTGAGAATGGAATAAACTTTTCCCAAAGCTCGGCATTTAATAAAGAGTTTTATTTTGCAACTGACGGCTTTCATATATATATATATATATATATATATATATATATATATATATATATATATATATATATATATATATATATATATATATATATATATATATATATATATATAATATACCACTATTGGTTTCCCAAACACTGTCTTCTGTTATCCAGTGTGTATAGCTATTTCAGATTTCTCAGGGTTTCCACTCGTCGGGAAAACCGGAAAAAGTCAGGGAATGTGTAGAAGAACAAATTTTGTTAACAAAATTAGGGGAAAATTTTGAAAAATTGATAATCTCATTCTTTTGAGATTCGAGTTTCATCAAGAGTTAATTATATTTTTAGTATCTGCTTCTTGTGATCAGAGGCCAGTTTTAGTGAATTTTCTTATAAAAAAATTGACTAACGAGATCGCAACTTTTAAATTTTTAAAAAAATTTCTTCAAACGAGCGCGAACTAGGCCTCCTACATAAACGGGGTAAGTTTCAATTTTAATATGTAAGAAAAAATTCCGTTTTCTTTCGAAAAATTTTTATATCTCCGGAAGTAACAAAGTAATGGCAACCAAATTCGGTACGAGTGTTTGTATTATAAAAGGCGAACCATGTGCCAAAATTTAGGTCTGTAAGTTAAAAGCCAAAAAGTTATAGGCATTTAAAGAAAAATTTTGGCGTTTCCCTCCAAATCTCAAAGTCGCGAATTGAAACGCCACAATTAGCAACATTTAGCCAATGGACCTAAGCATGTTTCTGAAAAGATTTTTCAAAAAAAGCGGTCTGGAGGTTGTCTGCAAATTTACCGAAGACTTTTTATAGCGGTGTTCAACGAGGTGATGTATTCCAGGCAGCTAAGCCAAAACTACTATAGCACTTGGGTATTTTCCCTGGCACTTTGATCAGCGAGTCGTTGCATCTCTAACTCAGTTTATGGTTAAATCAGGTTGATTTTGGTGGCCATAGACTCGGAATACAAAATTCATTGCCAGTAGCCCTCCAGGGAAGCCGCCAGGAGGCAGTCAATCTAAGGAGTCATACACATTACCTCCATCACATTCTCATATGAACGGTTGTGATGAAAGAAGGTTGAGGGACCTACCTTCCTTTCTTAAGATAATAATTTATTAATAATGTATAACGTGTCTCGTCCCTAATAATTTGAATTCACAAACTGAACATATAGTTTTTATGTCATTGGTTAGATGTTACAGAAGCAACACTCGCTTCATACGGCCCCACTTTTGATGTGCAACATAAAGAAAATCGTAGTTACCTCCCATCCCATTTAACTCCAGAAACGAGACTCTGCTGCACAATTAAAATTGTTTTTAAACTAATCTTTGTTTCAAACAACTCCCTTAACAGTATTGTAAAAAGACAATTATTTATTTGTGTAAAATTTCAGGCGATAACGATCAAGGCTGCCTAGGTGAAAATTACTGCCCACCAATGTGTTCTTGCACTGGCACTGTGGTGAGGTGCTCCAGAGCTAAACTGAAAGAAATACCAAGAGGTATTCCACCAGAAACTTCTGAGTTGTATTTAGATTTTAATGAAATTACAAGGATACAGGGTGATAGAATAAGCCATTTAAAGTCGCTAACAAGACTGTAAGTATAGTCAGTTCATTTTTAACTGTGCTGTTATTTAACTTTTTAATTTTTTTTTCAGAGATTTAAGCAACAATAATATTGGGATGTTATCAAACTTTAGCTTTGGTAACCTAACGAAATTATCAACCCTAATAATAAGTTACAATAAGCTTCAATGTGTTCAAAAGAATGCACTACTTGGATTGAAATCGCTAAGAATTTTGTAAGTTGTTATTAATTATTCGTTGTTGTTATTTTGTTGAGAACAGCTGGAATTTATTTATTTATTTACGTCCTATATTAACTATACAATGTACCTACTTAATACAAAATAGATTTACATTATTTAGTTCCTGCATGTAGTTTATCTATCTTTACTGTATCATATGATATAACTATGTCTTTATGGGAGAATGGTTTGTTCAGAATGGGTCGACAGGACCAAAATGTTTGAATTATATTAAAATGAGCGGATTAGATTGATTAGTTTTGTAAGACTGGAATGGTGGTTCAAATTATTCATTTTACATAACTTAAGAAGGACCAGAGGAATTGTTTTTTTTTTTTTTGGAGGTGCAGAAATATGATAAACACACGGGGCATTAAAACAACAGCATTTTTAATATTACACAGTTACACATACATCTAATGGTTTAATAGTGATACAATATTGATTAATACAAGGAAAATGACTTACTACTGTAGGTAGGTTGCCGTAACCAGCACGTGGTGGATGTCACTGATATCTATCTGTAGGCGTCGTCCAAGGCGGACAAAGTTGTCCACGTGTCCAGGTGACAAACGTGGGTTTCGATGCCTTGATGCCGCTTGCACACTGTCTAAGCAATTGGTATAGGTAGTAACTAAATATGTTGGACTTCTCCTCACGGGTAGCTAGCTGGAAGACTAGCTCTTGCTACAAGGAGGCTCACCGACTGGTAAATGGCAAAGAATGAGTATGAAATTGTGACTACTTATTACAGGTCAGTCGATCTTGTTGCGATGTCGACTAGCCGCTTGATGCGGGAGAAGTGGTAGAATCTTGGATCTCTTGTAGCTGCCTTTTCTGTTGTCAGGGGTTGAAGACACTTGTCCCATGTGGCCACTGTCGGTTACCTCGGCCTCCTGGCAGTTGTTGTAGGCGTCAAGGGAGGTTTGTAAGGTAAGAATGGACAGGATTGGACACAGGGTGATTAAGAGTGGGGATTCAACAATATTAGAACACAGCAGAGAAGTTCCCTCTTATCTTTTATCAGTTCCACGAAAAATTTATGGATAAAATGATGTATGATCAAAATATGATGTTTTTTTAAGATAAAGGACCGTAAATTAACTAAACGATAAATGTTTAAAATTGCATTTCTCAGATGCCACTTGACTGATGTTATGTCATTTATCCACATAAATTTCAATTTTTGGTAGTTTGTTCTTTTGACCCTTTACAAATATTCTTAATGTATACATTGGAGAGAACCGCCATAAGCCCACATAAAAAAAGCACCCTCCGAAGAAAAAAATCTAAGCGCCTTTACATCGTAACCATGACCCTCACCTTCTTTTCATTTTGTTGTAAGTTCCACACTGATCAACTGGGCCAAAGAAAATAAAAATATTTTAAATTAAGTTACCGTCAATAATGTGTTTTATTTAAAATATCTAATCTTGTTCTCCGTGCATAAAAATACATGATTATGTTTTACTAGGGATTTTAATAATTACATTTCCAAGAAAAATGTTTCATAAATTGGCCAAGCAGTTGATAGTTTTTTTTTAATAACTTCTATGTTACACAGTTTTGTCGGAGTTAATCTACTGATTAGTTTTTATACTGTGGTAGAAGTTAATGACTTTCATTATTACCATAGCCAGAATGTCCAACAATAAATCTGAAAAATACTAAACTAAACACTAAAAACATATAATATACACTAAAATACATAATATATACATACCAAAACCTACCATTAAACACTATTTAAAACCCCAGAACCAAAACAATATATATATATATATATATATATATATATATATATATATATATATATATATATATATATATATATATATATATATATATATATATATATATATATATATATATATATATATATATATATATATATATATATATATAATATTATTATCACTGTGAAGAGTATTTTCTCTATCGTATGCTTGCTTTGTCATGGCGACCCTTCTTACAGCAACACACTTGAGCATCATTTGTAAGTAATTTCCTAAATACGGCAGCACTATGTCATCAGCGTACCTTATAAATTAAACTTCTGTATATTTATTTTGACTCCCTCTGTCTTTTCCTTAAGTATATTTATTAGATCTTCAATTACTAAATTGACTATAAATGGCAATATGTGTATGTATGTTACTTAAAAAATATATCCTTTATTTATACAGGTCTTTACATGGGAACCAGATATCAATGATACCTGAAGGAACATTTGCTAATCTGAAATCCATTACTCATATGTAAGTGCATTAAGTCGTTAAATTATTATAGTTTCCCATTTGTTTTATCAAAGTTTATATTTCAAATATCTTCATTTGTGTGTAAATTAATTTAAATATGATAATGTAATTGTATGACTTTACTATTTTTGATATATCAGCATTATATGAGGATAATTTAGGTTTAGATTATAATTCAATGATCATACAGAAATTAACAACATTTTTCAGACATGACGATCGTTTTGCTAACAAGGTTAGCATCATAATCAGTTTATTCATTCCTCTGTTGATGCTGTTTGTTAGCGAAACATCGTCAGGTCTGAAAATGCCTTGTGGTGAATTGGGTTCTCCAAACCATATTCATCAATGATCATCACAGGTTCTAATATTTACTCAGTAAATTACTCTTGGTTGTAAACAAACCGAAGTGGATACAAGTGACTCAACTACTGAAGTAAGTTGACACTTGCACTGGTGCATCATTTAGGGTATACAACTTCCTTATTTGTTTCTTTGATTTCGCGTAAGACTTGAAGTATAATTTAAAGTTGAATACTCCTTGTATACCTGCATACTCATTATAATTGATAGCATGGATATACAACTAAACAAGTATGCCAGTGACTGATGCTTTGATTGTATCACATATGGCATGTGAATGTAGAAAAAAGTATCAACGCAATGGGGCATATAGGTTAGTGAGAAAGAGATGGGCAATTAGTGTTATTTGATTTTGCGGTTTACACTGGTAAGAGAACTTCACAGATTAAAATACCTAATGTTGTTTATATACTTAAATGTAAAGTTCTGTAGCCAATTGTCCATCATGGTTAAGGTGAGACAGAGTGACCACATTTTGGCGGTTGTCGGCTTACTTGCCTAGTTGTGTATCTGTGATGATAGTTAAAGTCACACATTTATATCATCTCGGATTATTAATTTTTATTTTAAACCTATTATTATAGTTTTTATGCTGACTATGGTTTCCATGACAATTAAATCAGCAACAAAATCTGTAAACGGTTAAATATTTAAAAAACTAGGCTTTAGATCGGGAAATGATATTTTTTAAAAAGCTATCGAATGATACCAAAATCTATTCGGGTGAGTCCCCTCGCCTCTCAGCATAGGGGTGTTAGATTTAGATTAATCCCCTAATTAATTAAATGTTCAAATTCCTCGCCTCCAGCTAACTGACAGTGTCCCAATCGTGCATACATGTTACCATTTACTCTTTGCAAAGTTTCTGGTCTTATCGTATTCGAGCATTGTATTACTCTTACCCTTAATTTATCACTGTTTGCAGGTTTTCGTTCTTACACTTTGTTTTTCAAGTAGCCTCAGAAGAAATAATCTAGGAGGTGTTAGATCAAGTGATATTGGTGGCCACTCAATCGCACCCCTTCTTCCAAACCAGCGCCCAGGGAATGTGTTGTTTAATACATTACGTACAATCAATGCAAAATGACATTGAGCTGCTGAAACCAGACATTTTCGAACGCTATTCCAACAATGTTATGGATTTCTGGAATTACCAGATTGTTTCATAAATCGACATACTTTTCAAATTACCAACCAATTGTTAGTATTGTATATGGGAATCTCTAAATGGGTCTTATTATCGGACCATTATCACATGCTGTACCAGTTAACCTCCCCATTCAATTGGAATGTAGCTTAGTCAGAGAAACACGTTTAAAAAGTAATTTGTTCATTTCTATCTAACCATCTCATCATTTCCTCACAAAATCTATAATCTTCAATCAAAGTTATCACACAGAAGCTCTGGCGTCAGTTTCATCTTGTAAGGATGGAATTTCTTTGCATTTAAAATTTTATGTGGGGCGATCTTTTGAACAGATGTATGGACATTCTCAATAACGCTGGCATAAACTTCCAAACTCTTGTCTTTGTTTGTGACACTTTTTGTCCCTACCCTCAGTCGATCTTTTACAGAGCCTGTATGTTGATACCGAATCACTGTTTTAGATACAGTTGATTTTGCAATCGATGGATGATCTGATTGATTATCATTGAATATGAAACAACTTCTTCGTATGACCTTTTTTGATCGCCATACCCTCTCAGTATTAGAATATCTATTCTTTCTTTTTCTGACAAAGACATAATGCCAACTAATACAGTCATAATGCGGACTCAGATATTAGTGGCCACTACCCATCATCAATAACATCAATACTTTTGGAATGCATTTCCAAGGTAATGTAGTGTATTTTCAGGACTAGGCTGGAAAATAAAATTCTTTAACTCGAATTATCTAAAATGGTACTTTCCTTTAAAAAAATTGTATTTTTGTTTTCAGAATATACCTATGTAAAGGTTTTGTCACTTAGCTGCTTCGGCAGCTTCAGCTCGGAGTAAAACTTTCAAAATAATAAATAAATCAATTTAATGATTTGAACACGTGAATCAAGGACTGCGATGGTGAGAGACGAGGGGAGCCACCTTAGATCAGTGAAGAAAAAAAAGATGAATTGATCTTCGTTGATTACGGCGCCATCTACTTGAAATTTTAAAGATGCCCCCTTTCCCACCCACCGGGGTTGGGGTGGACTTATTAATTTTGGTATCATTTGATAGCTTTTTCAAAAATATCAAACATTTCCCAATCTAAAGCATCTTTTTCGAGATACTCAACGGTTTCCAGATTTTCTGAACGTGCGGTATATTCTGAAGTATATATATTTTTTTTCTCTCAGGGCTCGTCCGCGGCCTTGCCGCCCCGATAGCACTGCAACCTTTGGTTGATTGTGCATACCCTTAGTCTTACTCCACTCATTCCAAAATCACTGTGCCTTGAACTAGTCTGCACAGCGATTTGTAGGGTGAAGTTGTATATTGCTTTTATATTGTTCTGTCTCCGGTCTAGGCTGACCGTAGATCAGTTGTCTTTTGCAGTCCAAAGCTTTACACTCGCACAAGATGTGTTCCCCCTCGCCGCATAGTCTGCATGCGAGGTCCCCTTCGAACCGCCCCGTCAAGAGACCTGTTGTGTTTCTGAGCTGTCCTCTCCTAAGATTTAGCAGCTCCACAGCTCTCTTTGAACTGGGTTCGTCACTTATTGACTTCCCATGTCTCAGCCCGGGACAGTCTGCCCAGTACACCTTGTGTTGGTTTCTGACCCAGGACTTAATGGCTCCCCTGGCAGTGCTCTTTGTCACGCCCAGAGCCCGTTCTTGTCCCATAAATGGTTCTACTGACCCTCTCTTCGCGAGACTGTCAGCTTCTTCATTGCCTTTGACCCCCGAGTGACCCGGCACCCAGATGAGGGTACCCTCATTCTGCCCAGCCAGGTCGCTAGTCTCGTCTCGGAACTCACTCACCAGCCAGGAATTTACCCGTGGGCTACTTAGTGCCTTAAGGGCTGCCCGGCTGTCTGTGGCTATGAGGATCCGCTTGTTGGTGTAGCCCCTCCTCTTGTTCTCCCGCACACAGTGCAGGATGGCGTACATTTCGGCCTGAAATACTGTTGCATGGGCTCCGAGGAAAATACTATGACTTACCCTCGGTCCTTCCAAGTAAACACCTGCCCCCGTCCCACACTCCCCGCCGGATCCGTCCGTGAACCAGACGAGCGCGTCCCGTGGTATGCCCGGCGTCTCCTCCCGCCATGCCTCGCGGTCAGGGATTTCCACTGTAAAGTTGTTTTCCCTGCAGATTCGCGGGCTCGTGAAGTCTGACTTCATTTCAAGCATGGGCTCCTTCACGATCTCCTGAATTTTGCAGTGGCCCCTGAAGCCTGGGTTGATCTTCAGTCTACCATTGCAGGCTAGTCTGTATAGTCCTAGCCTGGCCTCCCCCATAATAACTAAGTGTAGGGGGGGGGGGCAGATCCAGCAACACCTCTATGGCGGCTGTTGGCGTTGAAGACATGGCCCCTGTGATGCTTAGGCAAGCCATCCTTTGGATCTTGCCTAGTTTTTGTTTGGCACTGGATTGTGTCATCTTAGGCCACCAGACCAGTGCCGCGTATGTTAACGATGGTCTGACCACCCTTGTGTACAACCAGTGGGCCATACTAGGTCTTAGTCCCCACGTTTTTCCATATAGCCGCCTAGTGACGGCTAAGGTCATGACTGCCTTACGCAGTATTTTTTCAACATGACCATTACAGGTTAGCTTAGAGTCCAATACGACCCCAAGATATTTTACCTCCCTGGCCATTGGAATTCTCCTACCATATAGAGTGAGAGTTCTGTGGCTGTCGCACTTCCTCCTCCTCGTAAACGGCACGACGGTTGCTTTCTCGGGGCTCACCTCGAGCCCTTGACAAACCGTCCACCCTTCCACCACTTTCAGTGCAGTCCGCATGCGCTCCCACACTGACTGTGTGACCTTTCCTCAGACTATGATGACAATGTCGTCCGCATAGCCCTGTACCTCATATCCCCCTCCCGAGAGCCTCCCCAGCAGGCCGTCCACGACTAGGCACCAGAGCAAGGGAGACAGAACGCTCCCCTGCGGACACACCGCCGCGACCACCGCCAGCAGAGTCCCTCCCGCGAGTGAGGTGAACACCACCCTGTCCCTGAGCATGGAACCGATCCACCTGCAGCACTGAATTATAGTGCTCTAGGAAATCATATTGTATATTGTAAAAAAAACCTACTGATATCATATTGTAAAATTACATTTCATTTTCTAAATGTAAAAATTATATTTTAATATAACTCATCACAATACATATAGGTAATTATAAGAATCTTACATTATCTTTTCTCATTTTAAGTGCTTTAGGAGCAAATCCATTATATTGTGACTGTTCACTGAGATGGTTATCCGACTGGGTTAAAGTTGACTATGTTGAACCTGGTATAGCACATTGTGCCGAACCACCAAACATGAAAGATAAATCCATTTTGTCAACTCCTTCTTCAGCTTTTATTTGTAAAGGTAAATAAACCTCAACATTGATCATTACAGATATTATTAGCAATTGCTGAGATAATTACATTTTACAAAATAGAAGCTTAGTAAATGCTAACAGGTTTGCCATATTTTTTAGGAAAAGTAAGCAATGAGATACTCGCCAAATGTGATGCATGTTATACATTTCCTTGTAAAAATGGAGGCCAATGTGAAACTCAACCAGAACATGATTATGAATGTAAATGTGCACCAGGATACCATGGGAAGAACTGTGAATTCATGATCGATGCCTGTTATGGAAATCCATGTCGTAATGGTGCCTCTTGTTTAGTTTTGGAAGAAGGTCGATTCAGGTAATTTTATATTTTTGTTATATAATTTATGAGTGTAAATATTTCAAAGAGATATAAGTGATATCTTGAACATAGACTAGATACGAGGGTGTACTGATTTTTGTCAGTCTTGATGGTTTCCATAAACAAATGTCTATCCATTCAGAAAAGGCATACGTGAAATCTTGAACATATACTAGATACCAGGGTGTATTGATATCTAAGCGTTGACGTTTTCCGTAAACAAACAAAATTTTGCGATGCGGTAGCCATGCACAATAAAATATGGGAACTGACATTGTGAAATAATTGTGTATAGTAGTAAAAATAGAAAAATTGGGATATTGCGCTGTTATCAAGTATCTATATTTAAAGAGGTTACGGGGTAAACAGATTTATGGAAATATGCCTAATAATCCTGGCTATCAATGTTTGTCAAAGAAAATACAGCATATTTCCAGTTTTGCTAAGCGAGGTTTTGACATATTAAAACTCCACCTGCAAGAAATATTTAGAGCAAGTTTAATCCTATACTCCACAGACATGGAGAGAGGAAAATGTAGTGTTCATACAAAAAACGGGACGCCGCTCTATGGACGAAACAAAGTCCTACCCCGCCCCATTAGCCTTATATCCTTTCTCATAAAGACCATGGAGAAGGCATTAATTCAATACATTGGAAGTGAAACCCTCACAAGGAAACCGTTTCATGTACAACAATTTGCCTCTCAGGCGGGCAAATCCATATAAAATGCCCTACATTGTTTAGTAAGGGGTATAGGACAAAACTTTTGTAGCCAAAGAGGTAGCCCTCAGTGCATTCATTAACATAGAGGGTGCCTTTGGCAACAACTCACATCAATTCATTAAACGAACCCTACAAAAAAGGGAAGTGGAATTCCCCATTTTAAGATTGATGGAGTCAATGCTAATAAGCTATGTTATCACAGCCATTACAAATTAAACCAATGCCAGCAGTGACAACGGCAAAAGGCACCTCTACTCTAGTCGCTTGTTGTTGATTAATTTATGACTACATTGAGCGGAGCAGGATTTGTATCCAAGGATGCACAGATGATATTGTCATACCAGGAAAAGGCAAGCATGATGCTGTAATATCCAGGATATTGTCATAACAGGAAAAGGCAAGCATGATGCTGTAATATCCAGTCTAATGCAAAAAGCCCTAAATATACTAAGGAACTGGTGTGTGACAGATGAGCTTAATGTCAAACCTCATAAGACAGGTCTTGTCCCATTCACAAACAGAAGAAAACTGAATTTAAAAGTTCCCCCTCTGAATGAAACACTGATACAATTTTCCAATAAAGTTACATATTTAGACATCTTCTTAGGCCAAAAACTGAACTGGAACACACACTTGGAAAAAACTCTTCCGAGAGCCACAATGCCAATCTGGACTTCCCGTAGACTCATAGGAGGTTAGGTTGGGTTAGGTTTGAATGTGAGTGGGCCATACCGGTCCCTCCACCGCGACCATAAGGTCTATTGTGGCTCACGCCTAATGATCTATATTTCACCCAACAAAGCCAGCCTCCTGCAGCGGTCGATAATCTTTGTGGCCAAAAGTTGATCCAGATCTTCTGGAGCAAGTTTTGTCTTGCCAAAGAGCAGGTATCTAGTCCTGTCCGCCGCCGGACAGGAACACAGTACATGCTCTGCTATCTCGTCACTCTCCATACACAGCCGGCACTCAGTTTCGTGACCGACTCCAATTCGGTGCATGTGGTGACGCAAGCGGCAGTGTCCTGTATACAGGCCTACTAGAGTAGTCAGTTGTCTGTTTAGCTCTAGAAAGTTTTTAGCCCTTGACTCAGACAGGCCATTTATGAAGGCCCTGGAGTGAGCTAATCCTGGCAGATTTTGCCATTGCTGTATTGTCATTCTTTCTGTCCAGGTCTTTAAGGTGTGTTTTGCTGTGCATGCTGTTATCCCCAGCACCGGTTCTGGTCCGATAAAGTCCATCTGTGCACCACTTCTGGCAAGCGTGTCGGCCGCAACATTGCCTTCATGGCCTGAGTGACCCGGTATCCAGACCAGCGACACCTCATTACAGCTGCCCAGTTCCTTGAGGGCAGATTTACAACTACATACCGTTTTTAAATTGCAACGGTAGGAACCAAGAGCCTTTATTGCAGCTTGGCTATCTGTATCTTTATCGATTTGTGTGTGCACTGGTTTTCTGTACTTTCCCTTGCACACATCTCGATGGCATACACTGCTGCCTGCTGTATGGTTGCGTACTTGCCGAGGCTAGTTGATAGTGTAGCATCGGTGTTGCCCCCATATGCGCCGGCTCCTACTCCCATATTGGTTTTGGAGCCGTCAGCATAGCAGCAGAGATCGGCTCTCAATAGGGTAGTTTGATTTCGTTCCTAGTCCTCCATTTCTGGGATGACGGTCTTGAAAGACAGATCCCTACTGATCTTTGTAGGCATCAAGTCTGAGACCATTCCCAGAATCCCATGATCCTCAATGTCATCGAGGAGTCCGGACCCCCCTAGACTGATTTCCTTCGGCATGCTGTCGGCCGTTTGTTTTAATCTGTATGTTGTCGACCTCGCCACCCTCTCCAGCCATATGGGAAGAGGTGGAATATTAAGGAGGACCTCCAGAGCGGCTGATGGTGCTGTGCTTATCGCTCCCGATATAATCAGACAGGCTTGTCTCTGTAGATGAGCCAGTTTGGCCCTCGCGATACCAGGAAGTGCCTTGGGTCACCAAACTATGGCTCCATATGTTATCATTGGTCTGATAACCACTACATAGAGCCAGTACATCTGTTGGGGATTTGTTCTCTAGTTATTTCCACAGATTCGACGGCATGTCCACAGGGACAGTTTAGCCCTGCGGATTACATTCTCTAACTGTGCTTTCCAATTGAGCTTCTTTCGAGAGCCACAATGCCAATCTGGACTTCCCGTAGATCCGTAGGAGAGACATGGGGCCTGAATCCCAGGATGGTATCTTGGATATACCAAACTATGGTTAAACCCATGGTCACTTATGCATCTATAGTATGGTGACGAAACAGGCCTTAGCACAAAGCAAATTGCAAAAATTGCAGAGCTATGGCATTATGCCCTACAGCTGCGATAGAGGCAATGCTGAATATCACTGCACTGCAGATATGCGTGAAGAGGGAAGCAGCACTAGTGGCCTCAGGACTATTTCAAGCAGGAGGTTCGGTTGCAGTCATTCACCAAACCAACAGATCAAACGCCTGCTAAACTGAACTTAATAGTCCCATTTGACGTGGTCATAAGTGACCGCCAGGCATGGGACAGACAGTGAAAGGCTGACAAACAACTCATTATCCGTATGGCATACAGACGGGTCTGAATAAATGGAGGGAGCTGGACTGGGAATAAGAGAACCTAACTTCAGACTCGCTAAGTCCCTAGGAAAAACTTCCACCATCGTCTAAGCAGAATTGATTTCTATAAATCTCTGTGTACATGAGTGCATATAAAGGAATAGAAAGATTTACATCCTCTCAAACAGTCAGCAAGCAGTACTTAAGACTCTGAAATTTTTCAGCAAGTCTAAACTGACTTGGGACTGCAAAAAATTCCTGAAGCAACTGGCTACAAACAACAAAGTAACTTTGATGTAGGTACCGGGGCACCAAGGCATTGGTGGCGAAAATGAGGAATCAGGTAGCCTTGCAAAAAGGGCAGCAACAACATCATTCCATGGTCCAAAGCCCTATCGTGGATTAACAGAAAGCCATGTAAGAAATGAATTTTATACTTGGGAGAGGAACCAAGCAAAACGGTTCATCACCATATCAACAGAGCAGCCTGAACTGTTTCTTAAATTGAATAGGAACGAGTTGATAATAATTACAGCATTTTTTTACAGAACACTGCCCAGTGTGGTATCACCTCATGAAGATGGGTAAGGTGGGCAGTGAAAACTGTAGAGACTGCACTGAAGCGGCAGAAACAACAGTTTCTTTATGACGGTATGGTATTGTTATGCAAAAGGCTCAACTACATTGAGGGGGTGACCTTAACACCACAGAAAATTGGTAAAATAGCTCGGGAAAAGATACTAGACTACATAAAAAGTCTGAACTTTTTGAACAAATATTAGAAAAAAAGGTCATGCACAAGAGACTCATTGGTGTCGCAGCGCTCAGAGACCAAAGGCCTATACGACTCAAGCAATCTACAATCAAAAGAAATTAATTTTATATTTAAGATGAAGAGTGGACGACGAGACTGATTTCTCTGTCTGTCGCTGAAAATATTGATACAGTTCATGATCATTGAGCTAAAATGAATATCTGATACACTAAATACAGTATATTTGAGTATATTGGGGATGTATTCGCAAAATTGAATGACTGTAAAATTTACAAAAATTGACCTCTCTGATGCTTATATGCATTTGAGTTAGGTGAAACGTCTAAACAATTAACGACAATCTCTACTCACAAAGGCCTTTTTCAACTAAATAGAATGCCGTTTGGTATAAAGTGTAGTAGATTTTACTTTCAAAAATACATCGACCAACTGTTCCAAGGTTCTGAAAGCATTTTCATATTTCCAGATGATATTTTACTGGGCATCAAAAATGATAACCACTGCAACGTGTTGCTTTCAGTCAATAAGAGATGACAGGGTGCAGGTGTAAAAGTCAATCTACACAAGTGTAGCTTCTTCCATGATAGTGTTCCTTATTTAGGGTATATATTGTATAAAGATGGCTTTTCAAAATGCCCTACCAAAATTAAAACTATTACTGATGCTCTTCTACCTAGGAATGTCACCCAGCTAAAGTCATTTTTGGGCATGGTCAATTGGTCTAAATTGGTATCTTTAGGTCACATAGCAGCGCCACTCTATAACTTGTCAAAGAGGAATGTAAAATACAACAGGTCTCAGCAATGCGATCAGTCATTTGGCGCCTGACCAACCACTTACATATTTTAATCCAAAACTTCCAATACTGGTGATGACGGATGCTTCTGACCATGGGGTCGCAGACGTGTTAAGCCATAGGATTTTTTTTCCACTCAGAAAATTTGGTATGAAATTGTCTACAATACATTGAAAAGTTGCAAAAAGTTGCATTAGATTTATATAAATACTACAATAATTGGTAAGCTATCATCACATATTTCTACTCAAGATATATTTAAACTTTAAAAATGTCTGAAGCCGTTATTATTGAAAAAATTAAGGAGATGTTTTCTAGATATGGCATTTGCGAAGCTGTGCGATCTGACAGTGGGCCACAATTTAGGTCAGAGTTTCTGAAATTTGCTTCCGAATTTGATTTTAAATCACTTACAAGCAGTCCTTTTTTTCCACAATCCAACGGATGTATAGAATCTGCGGTAAAAGTTGCAAAGAATATAATAAAACAAAATTATTCATCAAGCTTTGTTATCTTACCTTACTTACCCTTAGAGTGTGGCTTTTCTCCCCCAGAATTATTATATGGCAGGAAAATACGATCTTTTCTTCCAATGTTGCCAAGTCAATTAAATAATCTGGTGGATATAAGTTATTTGAGAGAGAGAGAGAGAGAGAGAAAGAGCGAGAGAGAGAGAGAGAGAGAGAGTATAACAAAAGGAAAATCAGCCATGCAATTTAATAACAGACACCAGACCAGAAAATTGTCTGATTTGAATATAGAAGAATATGTCTGGGTAACAAATTTGCATGTATATGCAAAAATTGTTAACATTTTAGACGAACCTCGTTCATACCCCATTTAAAATAGTTCAAGTAACACATATTGCAGAAATAGGTGGCATTTGATACAAGCGCCATATTACATCAAACAGTTTACTCCAACATTTACTCCTATCGCAAATAGTAACAAGTCAGAAACTTGTAATAGATCTAAGAGTGAAGTGCCTTAGGAAGTGAGTGTTGTTAACAATCGCGTGAATCTGTTAGAGGCGAATCAATCCATGGGTGAATGTTTACCTAATAATTCACCTCAAAAATTAAGTGCTACACCAAGTGATTTCCATAGTTTTTCCAGACCTTCTAGTTCTCAAGCGTCCTCTCCGAAAGCGTCTTCTAAAGAAAATTCTAAATTGTACGAAAAGCCTAAAAGAGACGTTAAAAAAAAACATCTTATTTAAAGAACTATGTTTAAATGAAGCTTAAAGAGGGGTACGTTCTGTCAGTATTTATATTGGCTGTTGTCTACTTTCCCAAGGTTGGCAACACTGGCGGCGAAACTACTATTATTATTAGTCATCTAATGTACCCACATGGTGGACGAAGATATATCATACTAAAACTACAGTTGTTGGTGTTAATTAATCAAACCCTAAATAGAACAGATACAATTAAGCATTCGCTTGTGATAGTATGAAACACGATTTAAGTAATGTTATAGTCGAAATACATCACTTGCAAAACATGGGTCCATCACTATCGTATAGGGGCTAAAAAGCAATCAAAAAAGTGGAAGCACTCCAGTTCTCCACAATCCAAAAAATTCTGTATTCAATAGTTGGCTTGCAAGGTTCTTGATTGTCTTTTCTGGAAGAAAGATTGGATAATTCTGCTAGACTTTCTAGAATAATGTATATTTGTCACGGGAGCATGCTATAGCGAGTAGCTATCTAAATTACGCAAGAAAACTGTGGAAAAACACAGTGTAAAACTGGCCAGAAGCTATTTTTGTAAGACAAAGCCCCTGCCCACAAGTCATGAATTGCACTACAAACAATTGATAATTTTTTTTATTTTTTATTTGTTTATTCAACGGATCAACCATTTACAATAATAATAAGAACATCTAAAACTACATTAGTCTTAAATAACATATCTCAATATGAAAACATAACAGAAAAGTAAAACATAACCAGTATGACAATTCAATCAATAACACCTCTCAAAATGCCTCTAATTGAACGGTCAGAATCATTAAACATATCCAAGAGCTCCGAATACTCATTTGCAGCTCTTGCTACTCTCGACATTGGACTGAAAAAGCCATAATTGGTTCGTTGGAAGGGAACCACGCAAACCTCCCTTGCTCTCGTGCGGTCCGGAATCCTTAGAAAGACTAACTCAAGCAAAGAAGGACTATCAATTTTATTCACTAATAATTTATGCAGAAAACAAACATCACTGACAATCCTTCTACCATTGAGTGACTGCAAGTGCAGCCGAGTCCGCAAATAAGAAAAGTTAAGATCATTTCTCTGCAAGCCCATTCTGTAAGCACAAATTCTCAAGAATCTATTTTGTATGGCCTCAATCTGATTGATATAAATATTGTAATTCGGACTCCAGACTACAGAAGAGCATTCCAACAAAAAGCGAACCAGACCACAATACAGTCTTCTCAAGCTATTGCATGAAAAATCCAGAGTTGATCTATGAATGAATCCTAACATTTTATATGCTTTAGATACTATGTATTCTATGTGATCCTTAAAAGATAATTCCCTATCCAATACAATGCCCAAGCCTTTAATCATTTCCTTCTTCTGTAAAGCGTTAGAGCCTATGAAGTACACAAAGTCAATGGGAAACTGAGCTCTAGTGAATGTAATGCAGAAACTTATCAACATTCAGAGTCAGAAGATTGTCACCACACCACCGAGCAAAACGATTTAAGTCTTCCTGTAAAAGTAAAGCGTCCTGCCTGGAACGAACAATCTTGAAAATTTTGATATCATCAGCAAACATCAAAATCTGACTATGCTTAAGTGAATGTATGACATCATTGATATAAAGATTAAAGAGGAATGGTCCACAATGTGAACCCTGAGGAACTCCTGAAGAAACAGTAATACTATCAGAAATGAAGTTTCTGATCTTTACACTCTGGGACCTACCTGTAAGGAAGCTGTGCACCCAAGACAACAAATTGGCATTAAAACCCAACAATGCAAGTTTTGACAATAATAAGGCGTGATTAACCTTATCAAACGCTTTGGAGGAATCTCTATACACCGAATCAACCTGTAACCTATCCTCCAAAGCTGAGACCAATACATTCTGGTAAAGAAGAAGGTTGGTTGTTGTAGATCTTCCTTTAAGAAAACCATGCTGCTGTTCGACGAAAACATGTCTGCATTCCCAAGTTATATGTCTAGAGAGAAAAAAGTCAAGTAGTTTAGGTATCTCTGACTGAATACAGACAGCTCTATAATTAGGAACCAAATGCTTTGGCCCCTGCTTATGAACGGGCATCAAATAAGAATGTTTCCAAACATGTGGAAACTCGCCAGACAACAAAGACCAAAAATTGGTTGTGAGATGGTCGATCACTCGCCCTATTATCCGGATTTAGTATCATCAGACTAATATTGCATTTCCTATTGTAGCCTAAGTACTTTGCACTACCTCCTAGTATTCTGATTGTTAAATTATATGTGCTGATATTTGTTGTATATTTCTAAAAAAAAAATCTTTTGCTGTATTCCTTAGAGACACAATTATTATAACATATCCTATTGCAGTTGCCAATGTATCCCTGGATATACTGGATTAAGATGTGAGACCAATATTGATGACTGCGCAGAAAATAAGTGCAAGAACAATGCAACATGTATAGACCTTGTTAATTCATACCAATGCAAATGCCGAGCAGGATTTATGGGTGAGGTTCTTTATCTTTATAAATTCCTGTAATGAACAAAATATATCTTAAAAGGAATCCAGGTCACTATAGCATAATTTTAAAACCGATTAATACAATGTCTGCAAAGTCGGCTTTTTTGCTAGTGGAATTATCATCAGGTTTAAGTTGCTGTAGTGAATTAGATTTCTCCACAGTATATTTATCACCGCTGATTGCAGGTTACATAGGTACTTTGTTGTTGTTGAGAAATGTGTCTTTCTGTTCTAGGTGAATTTTGTGAAACAAAAATTCCATACTGTACCGATAATTATAACCCTTGTAAGAACAATGCACGATGTGTTGATCACGTTACCTATTATACATGTGAATGTTTACCAGGATTTAAGGGAGAAAACTGTTCTCTAAACATCGATGACTGCGAAAACCACATGTGTCAGGTATTCTTTATTTTTCACCATTAAGCTGCATATTAATATATCATAATTAGTAATAATAGTAAAAGTTCTTCATTGCAGATAAAAAATTTGTACACAGGGATCAGCTACAAGACTCAATTCGATATAAACCTAACACTATGTTAAGAAATAATTTGTAATACAATTTAATTATAAACCTAGCCTAACACTTGATTCTAGCTATACCCAGGGATAATATATTTCACCTTCTTAATAATTATACTGAGCCCCTCGGTGCTTTAGTGGTAAGAACGTGTGCCTTTGAACCGAAGGGTACCGGGTTGGATTCCCAGGGTTCTCCTTTCACTTTTTTAGTACATACTGGAAAATTAACATCAACGGAGGTTGTGGCATTGTATTTGAGCAAGTTTAATGTCTGCACGTTCCGCCCTTCGGAGGGGGCGTAAAGTCGTTCCCGTTTCCAGGCGATGTTGGGCACGTTAAAGATCCATACCAACCTTACTAAAAGGCAAGAGTTCAGCGAAATTTATAAGATACTGAGGTAAAACTGTTTCTTGGCGTCTGTGATTGGCCATGATCACGGGAATAGACTGATGTTAAAGAAACAAAAACACACAAAATTATACTGTAATTATGAACATATCTTATACTTAGTTCTAATAATACAGGGGTAATTTTTGGCTACTTCAACAGGTACATGTAACTTGTATTTACTTAAATCTTCAAATTCACTATTCAGGACTTTCTCCTTCAAATGTTTTAAGTGTACTTTTATTTAATATTTGATTTTCTTCTGGAGGTAAATGTTTCAAAGTATATGCTGCCATGTATGTGAAAGATTACTTTAATTTTTGCAGCTGATGTATTATATCATATGTCATAGATGAATAGTTCGATTATAATGGGATCTTTTCCTTCGTCTCTGAAAATGGCTAGAGTAATTCTTGCATATAAAGGAGGTGAAACAGATTCTCCAAATAGTTTTTTTGCTCTGTCTACTTTCTACCATCTCTAAAATAGTTGAGAAATTAATTAAAAATAGAATGCTGGTATTTCTTGGTAAACACAAGATCCTAACATCTTCCCAGTTTGGATTTCAACCTAAAAAAGGTACAAATGATGAAATATTTTCTTTTCTTGAAAATATATACCTTTCACTGAATAACAGTCAGGTAGCTGCGGCAGTGTTCTGTGATCTCACTAAAGCATTTAATTGTGTTGACCATGAGATACTGTTACGTACACTTCCTACTTATGGCTTTAGGGGGACTTTGCTTGAATGGTTGAGGTCCTATTTATCTGATCATCAGCAGAGTGTTCAACTTGGTCATATTAGCTCTGGGTACCAACATATTAATCATGGTGTTCCGCAGGGGTCTGTTCTTGGCCCACTGCTGTTTTTACTTTATATTAATGACCTGTCTATGTTGAAAATTAAGGGTCATATTACTATCTATGCTGATGATATAACCATCTTGTGGAGTAGTGATAGTGTTGGAGCACTGGAGCACACTGTGGCAGAGGATATGAAGATGATAGAAAACTGGTTCATTTCAAATCTGTTAACTTTGAATGTCTCTAAGACTAATATCATCCATTTCAAATGTAGTCTGCCTGCTGTGACTCTAGCAGCTGATGAACTTCGAAAGGAGAGCTGTGTTAGGTTTCTGGGACTATACATTGATCAATCGTTAAAATTTGAAACACATATAAATCATCTATGTAAGAAGCTTTCATTAGGTTGTCACACACTAAGAGTTGTTTCAAAAAGCTTGGACAAGAGTACATCTAGAAGCGTTTACTTCTGACTTGTGGAGTCCCATCTAAGGCATGGCGTTTGTTACTGGGGCTCTTGTGCAGGTTATCTTTTTAATTCTGTATTTATTCTGCAGAAAAGAGCCCTCAGATATTTGTGTGGGGTTAGTGTCCGTGACTCTTGTAGACCTTTATTTGTTTCTGAGCAGATATTGACCCTACCGTCTCTGTTTGTTTTGGAGACTGCATGCCTCATGCATGAAAAATATAAAGATGAAATCAGGTCAGTGTCTTCTCGTGACACAAGACAAAAGAACTGCATTCCTCTTCCTATACCGTCCACATCATTGTTAAAGAGGTCATTAATATATAATAGTAAGAAGATATTTAACCAGATACCACTAAACTTGAGGAGGATTGGTGACATTGAAATTTTTAGGAAAGAGCTTAAGGAATTTTTAATTGTTTTTTAAAAGTGCACTATGACAGATTCGATTAATGTTGTTTGGGAGTTTTCCTTTGGACTGCTTTCTATATATTGTGTGTTTATATTATATTGTTGGTTAGCTGTGTATTTATGTTTATATTGTTTTTATATATAGTTGTACTAGTTACTTATGCATTTATACTACTATTTGTTGTGAACTTATATTTTTGTGTTTTTATATTTTGAGAACTTTTACTTTTATATGTTAACTTTGCTTGTCAATAAGATTTTTATCCTTGGACAATAAAGCACCTATCTATCTATCTATCTATGCCTCAGTATTCGTTCATGTATTTCATTTCTCTTTTTGATTTTATTATGCAAATACTCTGGTGTTTCTGCAAGTACAATTCCTCTAACTAACATGGCATAATGGAAAAAGTTTCTTTAGTTCACTTGATAACTGCATCTCTCTAAGGGCTGGTGTGACATGATCGCTATCACTAATATTGATGATATATCGAATACAAGAGTTTTGAATATTTTGTAACTGATATAATGGGCCTACCACAGGACGCGCTCGTCTGGTTCACGGGCGGATCCGGCAGGGACCATGGGATGGGGGCACGCTGGAAAACGGCTAATTCAATCGAAAAATGTCACGAGATATCTTTTGTTTAGAATTAGTTATGTCAGAAAAATGTATTAGAAAAAGTGTTCTATTTTTTTCTTTAATTAATCCAGCCTGTATTTTTGAAACAAAGCCAATTAGGAACCAATATTTATAGGACCACTTTGCTCTAAAATTAAGCAAACTTCCATTCCTTAAAGTTTGTGTACATACTTAATTAACATCCTGTATATTAATACATTTTTTTAGTTCAGGGTCTTTTTCTGTTTCAATTCCAATTTCCAGTAATTTTTTATCTGCGACATTAATTTGTTTTTGTATGAGACATCCTGCCCTTCAATTTAGTTTTCAAATTCAAAATCTTGAGCATCATTTAACTGAGCTCTAGCATGTGTCCGCGATAATTAGCTTTTTGCCAGGTTTATACAGGAGTTCTATATCATACTTTTGAATTTGTAACATGTGTAATCATGTTAGCATTTTATTTAAAGATTTTTTTAAATTTGATACAAGTGGTTGTTCGTCTGTCTCGACAGTAACCCTTTTATCAAAAATTTAGGTGTGGAATTTCTCCAACCCGAAACATATAGCTAATACTTCCTTTTCGTTTTGTGCATACATTTGTTGATTGTCACTTAGTGATTTCAAAGCGTATGCACATGTTAAGTTGTCCTGTAGGAGTATTGCTCTAAGGCTAATTGGAGAACGGTGTGCTAAAATGACAGTATTTATGTCATAGTACTTTAGTACATGACTCTCTGTGAGCTTTGTTTTAAGTTCTTCAAAAGCTTGCATTTGTGGTGTATCCCAGTGACATTCTATGTACTTTTTTAACAATGAACGTGATATTTAACAATACGACATAATAATTTCTTTGCTTAGTGTACTGTTGTAGTTAGCAATGCAATTTCTTCAATAACAACATAACAATAGTTAATAACTCTAAGCAAGCTTTAGTTAATATTTAATCTTTTAAATTTCAGAATGGTGCAACATGTGTTGATGGTGTAAATGATTATGTATGCAAATGCACAGGGGATTTTACAGGAAAATTTTGCGAAATAACACCTTTTGTAGCGATGATGTATCCTCAGACATCTCCATGCCAACATCACGACTGTGTACATGGTGTCTGCTTTCAGCCTTCTGGCTCCACCGACTATCTTTGTAAATGTGCTCCAGGTTATTCAGGTAAAGATCGAATCAATTTTACTTATAGACAAGAATGCATCTATCTCTAATAGTAATACAGGTGTCCCAAAATTGACGCCTATGCTTTTGGGACTGTATTCAGGGGACTAAAACAAATCGAAAATTAAGAGTGTGAAAATGGCTGATTGTCATTCATTATCAAGTTATTGATAAAAATTTTAAAAATAATTGCCCATTGCACCCAGTCTATTTAAGCATTGCTTAAGTTAGGCATAGTTGTGACTCTTACAATGTACATTTCAATTATCATTAACAACGTCAGTCATACCGAAGCGCAACTTAAACCACACTTAAGAAGCTTCAGTGCAATTGGCAATAACTTAGAAAAATGTTGCTAAAATTAGTTCTGAAGCATAATACAATAAGATGAAAACATGCTCCAAAGAGTTTGTGCTTCGATGATAAATCGCTCAAATATTAGCCTTGAAGTAGAAGGTGATTAGTTTGAAAATCTGTTGTGACATTGTTTTGTTTAAAAATATCCATTCATTTGTAATAAAGTTTTTTTTATATACAATTGTTGTTGGCTTCGAATTGATAACTCAATTCATATGGCCACAGTCCTTGTGTCACATGAGATTCTGAAACAACATGGGCACAGCAGTAACTCATTGATTAAATTATAACTGTAGCGGGTGATTTGCTACGTTCTTCGATAGCTCTAATTGATTACGTGTAATTGAACGGTTGCATGTACATCAGGGGTTACATGGTAAAGAAAACATTAACACGGGTTAATTAAATGAATTTATTGCACAATGGGAAAAGTTACACAGACAATAATAAACAGAAGCGGTGTAATACAAACAAAATACCTTTTCTTGCCGGGGACGTCGTTGTTGTTCAGCTCAATGTGTTTCGCGGGAACCTCCCTTCTTCACACACGTGAATGACTTGTTGCACAGATGGAAAATAAGGAGCAGCCTCATGCTCTGGAATCTGCAGTTTGTCACACTTAAATGAGAACGTGACTCGCGTTCGCCATATGGTCCACATTGGTTTCAAACACCTATCAGAAGGTCACGTGGCTGCTCAGGGGCCTGTCTGCTCAGGGGAGAACGAAGAACTTGAACTGCAAGTGAACTGCACTCTAGAACGATTATTGATCAAATAGGCAAATTGCAGCGTTCTTGATTCTGAAGTCTCAGTGTGCTTCGGGGTCGAGAAGAGGTAGACGGCCTCTTCAACCAATCAGACGCCGTCCGGAAACGTACATCTCCAGGGTGCCATCTTCATGTTGACCATCATTGCGGGATGTGCCCAGTGTTACCAACTGTGTTTTGGGATCCATAGTCGGCACGTGCGTGTGGAAAAAAAGGTGTCGAAAACTTATATACAAATATACTAGCGCTTATTAAACTGTCTATTATATGTTTCAAAATTAACATGAAGATGTGTGATATTAGCGTTTTATACCTAGAATAGCATAACACTATACTAACAGCCTAAGGATTGCAATGGGGTAATACATTTTAAATCGTGAAATGTTGAATGTGCGTTTTCTTTATCAATAACTCGATATCGAATGACAATCAGCAGTTTTCACACTCCTAATTTTCAATTTATTTCAGTCCCCTGTGGGTCCGGACACTAACTAAAAGAATAGGCCCAAGGTAACTCCTGCCTGTTGTAAGACGCGACTAATTCGAATCAAACACTGGCGGGGGTTTCATCCATGTGGGCCTGGAAGGAGGCGGATATCTCTGGGGAGTGATGTGCACCCGGATTTTGAGGTCACCACTGTGGGCTTAGAAATGAACAAATGACCTTGCTTGGTTGTTACTCGAGGGCGGAGTTCTAGATGATACCGCCTTGAGTTTAGCGTTAGCCGGTATCGTGTGTCCAGACGACCCGTGGGGGGTGGTTGTGGGTGGGATCTCTGATGAGTGGTATACACCTGGAGTTCGAGGCCCCCACTGTGTGCTTCGAAACAGATGGACTGCCTCACTTGGGTGATGCTCGGGAGCGGGACTCGGTGGGGTGTCGCCTTGAGTCTACCACTGGTGGGTGTCTTGTCTAAACGAACCAGGAGGAGAGCTGAGATCTCTAGAGTGGGACTTCATGATACCGCCTTGAGTCAAACACTGACGGATGTCGGGTCCAGACGAACTTGGAGAGATATTATCTCCCTTCGAGCTTCTAAACGGGCAAGCGACTTCACTCAGATGGCAGTCACACCTGTCAAAAAAAATTTCACCCCAAGAAAAGATCGAATCCCGCAGAGAGCTGGATTTGATGGGTGAAATTTAAGCAATTAGATGTGAGCCAAATTAGACCTAAGGTCGCGGCGGAGGGACTGGAACAGCCCATTCACAATGAATCTAATCTAATCTAGATCTCTGAAGAAATAAGGAAGGACGCAAACTGTCAATCAAGAAGAGCAAATTCCTGAATCTGATGAGACGGAACCAAGCACAAGCCTGCGAATTATATCATCCTCAACCCATTTTGTAAATAATACAATTCACAGATTTTTAAGGGAAAATGGTATGTATACATTCAGGTCTAAAAATGTTCTTGTTTTGCATGATGGGGATCAGGAACTTCGATTTTTAAATGAGAATTTACCTCTAGCATTATTCAATGAAGTTCCTTTACGCCATGAGTTAAATTATTGGTTCCAATATGATGATGCCTTGGCCCATTTTGGAATACAAGTGAGGAATTTGCTAAACCATAATTTCCCTGAGAGGACCAGGTGGAACTATAGCATGGCATCCTAGATCTCCTGATCTTAATCCATTGGATTTTTTATGGGGTCTTTTGAAGGAAAAAGCTTATAACGAACTGGTTGTCAATAAAGAAGAGATGGTAGCGCATATGCATGGTGCTGTCATATTTGCAGATGAAAACATTTTCCAAAGATTTTGTCTTTCGATGATGAGTCGCGTGAATGTCAGTCTTGAAGTAGAAGGTGATTAGTTTGAACATCTGTTGTATTAACAGGATATTGTTTTGTTTAAAAATATCCATTCGTTTGTAATAAAGTTTAAATCATGAAATGTTGAATATGCATTTTTTTATCAATAACTCGATAACTAATGACAATCTGCAATTTTTCCACTTTAATTTTCGATTTATTTCAGTCCCCTGAATGAATAAAGTTCCAAAAGCGTGGGCGTCAATTTTGGGATACCTGTATAAGGTCAAATATTTAAATGATGTTTGTTATGATAATGATATATTTCAATGTGGTATAACAAGTATCTTGATTTTAGGAAAAAGATGTGAATATTTGACCAGTTTAAGCTTTGTGCACAACACTTCATATGTGGAATTAGAGCCTCTTAGAACAAAACCAGAAGCTAATGTAACAATCGTTTTTGCTACTACACAAGATAATGGTGTTTTGATGTATGATGGTCATCAGGAACATTTAGCAGTTGAGCTTTTCAATGGAAGAATACGAGTGAGTTATGATGTTGGAAACTACCCAGTATCCACAATGTACAGGTAAATAAAGCATATTTGTTGTAAATTCAGCATTAATTTACCACATTTAGATTTTTGATAGATATAATCCGGTAACTTAGGATGCCAGGGTTATTTGAAATAAACAAACGTGCATTTTATGAGACTGATATATTTTATGAGTTTTGTCGAGTCGCAATATTTTCTAACTGTTGACAGTTATAGTAATGCTAATGGGTTAGTTCTGTTTCAAAATAAGTCAAAGTCGTTTTACCCCATACTATTCTTTCATTAGTAGTAGCAATGGTGGGGAGGCCGACGCCAAGCAATTAGGCCACAATGGGCCCTTTTTGCCAACCCCAGCAACCCGGCAACCATGCTCTACTCTTCCTCGGTTCCGTCACCAAACCGCCTCAAACTCGAAATGAAGGCCATGACAGTCTTCAATTGGATGGTACTTACCTGATTCCTCTGCAGAATCCTCGATCTGAACAATTATGCTCGAAGACTCCCAAAAGCCTCGCATTCACACAGGTAGTGGTAGGACATTTCTTCATCCTCGCGGCATTCCTGGCAAATGGGATCCCTCTCTATGCCTATCAATGTGAGGTGTCTTCTAAGTGCGCAGTGGTCTGTCAGCGCCCCAAGGATGCGGCGAAGCGTAGGTCGACTCCTTCCGAGTTGGCAGACAGCTTTATCTCTGTCCGGCCCCTCCACGAAGTCCCTCGCCTGCCTACAGCCATCAACCGACCCCCAGTGCCTCTCCGTTGCTTCCTCAGTCCACCTGTCTAAGGCGACAGAGACTGTCTTCCTACTTATACCTATCACAGGTTCCGGGCCACAGAACGGCCGCCGGGAACCAAGCCTTGCGAAATTATTCGCTACCTCATTCACCGCTACGCCACAGTGTCCCGGAACCCACACTAGCTTCACCTCCTTTGTCCTGACTAGTCCTTTGAGTGCGTCAGCACACTCCTGAACCAGTGTTGACTTGATTCTGGCCGCGCAGACTGCCCGGAGGACCGCCTGGCTATCCGAGCAAATGTACACACATTTCTCGGGGCTCGTCCTCACATCCTGTCTATTGGCCACAGACAGGATAGCGTACACCTCTGTTTCGAAAGCTGTGGTATATGCGCCAAGAGCATAACTCTCGCGCACCCCCAGGCCCTCAATGTATATTCCTGCACCGGAGGATTGTTGATCCTCCAGCCGCGATCCGTCGGTGAAACAGACCAGGCTTGTGGGCTGGAATGCAACCTCATTTTCCCTCATACTATTCTTTCATTAATTACACTAATGATCATAAATGTTGAAGCAGCCAAATAAGATATATATATATATATATATATATATATATATATATATATATATATATATATATATATATATATATACCATGTGAAGTATTCTTTTTATGGCAAATGTCACAAAGAAAGTGCAATTCTGAGAATCTTACAGTGCCATATATAGTTAAAGAAATACAATGGGGGTACCCAAAAGAAACCGAACTGATGTTGTGGTGGGCGAAGATTTTGTAGTACCGCGTTCTGCCGCTAGGGGCGTATAAAGCTACCATTCCAGTGTCAGTAAGGCAGGCGTCGTTGCTAAAGAAGGTTCCGTTCGGATTCTGTGAATTTTTTAGTGAGAGTTGTTTTGTGTCCTCGTCGTTTTTGCAATGGCTGCTTCTCTGGAACAGTGTGCGTCCTGACGTTTTGCCTGAAAAACTGGCATAGAAACTCTCGAAATGTTAAAAATGGCCGACAAGGAAGATGTTATTGGGAAAACTCATGTGTTTGAGTGGTTTATCCACTGAAATGTTGACAAAGTCGTGGAGCTGTCTGGAGTTCAGTTTATCAAATTTTAACAGAGGATTTGGGGACAAAAAGGGTGGCTGCCCAATTCGTTCCTCAGCTGCTGACTGCTGGACAAAGGGAAGGTTGCGTTGATGCATGTTTTGCTTTGTAAGAAGAGTTCCAAAATGATTTCACTTTTTTCCAAAGTCATCACAGGTGACGAATCATGGTGATATGGTTACGATCCTGAAACGAAGCAAGTTTTTAAAAGATTGCGCAACAGTTTTCGGCAGAGAGGCCTGATTTGTGGCAGTCGGGCGACTGGTTTTTCCACCACGATAACGCCCCTGTCACACAGCCCTGCCTGTGTGCCAAGTTTTTTGAACAAAAATGGCATGACACTCTGTCCCATCCCCTCTATTCACCCGACCTTGCCCCCTGCGACTTTTTTATTTCCCCGAATGGAAAAAGACACGAAAGGAAAGCGTTTTGCCGACGTTGCTCAGGTGAATAAAAAAAGTGACAGGGGCGCTGTCGGGCATCACAGAAGATGAATTTTAAAAATGTTTCGAAGAATGGAATAACAGACTAGAGAAGTCTGCTATCTCAGCAGAGAGTACTTGAAAGGATTAGGAAGGTTTTTTCTTTAAAAACTGTATAAAAAAAGTTGGAATTCTTTTGGGTACCCCCTCCTATCCTCTCCTATCAAGTTGTGTTCTTTGGTTTGCAGTTACATTTGCAATTACATTTTTTTTTCAGGTAGTGTTCTATGTTACCTCATGCTAGGTTTACTTGAAACCAAATGTATTTAGATAACTAGATTCTGTCAACAAATAGAATTTTTTTAATTACCCCAAACTTTGCGTAAGTTAGGACAGTAAAGAATACAAAGAGAACTCAGTAATTACAGTAATAGTGATTTTTACAAAGAGATTAACTTTAAAGCATTGTATGTGGTTCTACCAGCAAAAAAGTTTAATATTTAAAATTATTAACAAAAGCTAATTCCAAATGATCTGAATTGTCCAAAATTTTCCATGCTACTAGTGTGGGAGCATGTTGGAGACAATATTTTTAGAAATTATATGGGAGCAATAAAAATCATCAGAACCCTCTGCCGATTGCAGGTCAGGTAGAATGTGAGACAGCGATTGTTGACAAGATTGATAGAGAAATGTGAAAGTATGGATGCTCGAATTTGGTTCCCTGGCTATGTGAACTGTTTAACATACACATAAAAGTAGGTCAAGTGCCAATGGAATGGAAGGGCGCTATCATGCTGGCCTTGTATAAAGAAAGGGAAGCAATAGTGAATATAAAATTACTGAGCGATAGGTTTGTTAAATGTTGTGGGTAATCTATTTGGGATAGTATTGATAGAACGAGTGAGACAGCTAACCAGGGAAAGATTTGTAATTTTCGGTGTGAGTTCATGACAGTAAGAGGCTGTACTGACCAAATATTCTCACTTTAGCAAGTGGATGGTAGGAGAAATCGTGTAAAACCCAGGAAAACTTGCTTGTATGTTGTGGGCGAGGTATTAAAGAAGAAAGATATAAAAAGTTTGCATAATATAAGAGTGTGTATGCGAAGATCTATATTAATGTAGGAGAAGTGAAACTAGCTTGTCAGAACAGAAGTGCATGGAGAAATATTGTTAGGAAATGGCATTAGCTTTGTGGTGTGCCTACCCTATTATGGGAATGGCATGGCGATAGTATTAGTAGTACTAAGTAAATATACTGTGACTATAATAAATTTGTATTTTTCAGTTTTGAGATGGTATCTGATGGTCAATACCATGTGGCAGAGTTAATTGCAATTAAAAAGAACTTCACACTACGAGTGGACAGAGGGTTAGCCAGATCTATAATAAATGACGGTTCTAAAGATTATTTAAGGTTAAGCACACCTATGTATTTAGGTGGTATTCCCCCAGAACCAGGACACCAAGCTTTTACACAATGGCATTTAAGAAATCTGACAAGCTTTTATGGTAAGTACAGCTCTTTATAAAGGTTATACTTTTTTTGTGTTAATGGGACATTTTTTAATTAGTTGATTGCAGATTCAAATACTGTACACTGTCTTATGTAAACTGTATAAAATAAATATTATATTTTTGTGAAATTAGTTTGTAACTACTTCAGAAAAGTTAAATTTAAAAAAATATATTTTATTGCTTTTAAATATGAGTATAATTTCAAAGTTAGCCGCAATTTATATCAAAACTTTTACTCAGGTCATCATCATAGTCTACAGGTTATGTTGCTGTGTCGTCGTAACCATGATCCCCTATATCTCTTCATTTCTTTGTAACTTCACCTACACCTCATCAGTTGTGCCAGATTTTTCCAGACTTTTTTTGCCTTTCTCACAATTGTATGTTGTTGCAAGATATTACGAAATAATAAAGAGGAATTGTTTACAATAAAGTTAGATTTTAAATTATACCAGACAAATAAGAGATGCACTCACCTGTGTAATGGACTGTATCTTCACGTGGGTTTTAGGGTCTTCTTTGGAGGTCGGGCGACTATCTTCACCCCAAATGAGGCAAAAAATTATGTAACAAGAAAATTAGACCAGAAAATCTGGAGCACATCCCTAGTCTGGAGTACTAGCAGTTTTCAGGACGACTGATTCTAACGCAGTGACGCTGGTTTACGTCGCGAGAGAGAGAGAGAGAGAGGCTGTCACAAAATCTGCCCCCTCTCCTCCTCTCCCTCTCCTCCTCTCAGTGGTGCCAACCACGGCGAGCAGCAATCCCTAAATGTCTGGCGGCAATTTCAAATTCAAAAATATATACAAACTTGCATCAACATTCCGCCCACCAAATAAGGACTACTTATTTCCGATTAAAAAATGCAAAGATTAAATTAAATTGGTAGCTACACACTATAACTAACTATACAAATGGGAGATGCGTACTGGCCGTTTACTGCGAAGGTAAAGGGCACAGCTTGGTCATAGGACGATCTAAAATACTTGTGCTTGTTCGTACTTGAGCGACACGGGCAACGCCATCACGACCCGGATAGAGTTTCAATATGCGCCCTAACTTCCACACAAGCGGAGACACTGTCTCATCTTTGATGACAACGAGAGTACCAATCGAAGGAGCTTCTTGGGGGGTAGACCACTTATTGCGCTGCTGCAAGGTGTGCAAATATTCACTTTTCCAGCGTTTCCAAAAATCTTGATGCATTCTGGAAACAAGTTGCCAACGAGAAAGTCTGGTAAGTTTGACATCAGTCACGTCTGGGTCAGGTGGGGCACAAAGAGGCTCCATGGTCAAGAAGTGCGCAGGGGAAAGCGATGTCATGTCATTGGGGTCTGTACTAAGACTACAGAGCGGTCGGGAATTAAGAACTGCTTCAATCTGTGCCAGAACAGTGGTCAGTTCCTCGAATGTCAGAACCTGTGTGCCAACAACACGACGCAAGTGAGTTTTAATGGAACGAACCCCTGCTTCCCACAGTCCTCCAAAGTGCGGCGCTGCTGGGGGATTCCAATGCCACTCAATTGACAAGGAATCAGTCACCTGATGTGCGTATGAAACCAACAATCGGTTGGCCCCGACAAAATTAGTGCCGCAGTCACTGTAGACATTGTCACAACGACCTCTTCGAGCCACAAAGCGCCGAAAAGCAGCAAGAAAAGCCTCCGAGGTGAGGTCTGATACCGATTCAATATACACAGCCTTTGTGGTCATGCAAACAAAAATACACACATATGCCTTCGCACTTCTGACACCACGATATCTTCCCTGGGTAACGAGAAATGGACCGGCAAAATCAATTCCAGTGTGAGAGAATGGTTTCAGCTGAGAAACTCTTACTGGAGGAAGATCCCCCATTACAGGTGTCAAAGTTACCGGGCGAACACGGAAACAACGATAACATTGCCCAAGCACACTATTAATTGCCCGGCGGGCCGAAAGAATCCAAAAATTTTGTGACAACAAATACTGCAAGGTACGAGGTCCAGGATGTAAGTGTTTCTGATGGACACTACGAATCACCAAGTCAGTGAGCAAGTGTGAACGTGGCAGAAGCATGGGATGCTTTGCATCAAACGACAAGTCCGAGCATCTAAGTCTACCGCCCACCCTGAGAACACCATCCCTATCCACAAATGGGGCCAGCCTACGGATAGACTTTACACAAGGTCGACCATGCTCAATGTCACGCATTTCCCTCTCAAACGCCAACCTTTGTACTGCTTTAACAAGAAAAGTCAGTGCAGTGTAAAGCTCCGCCTCACTCAATGCGCCCGAAATTCTGTCCTTCCGGGGTAATTTCAGATTTTTGACAAACCTCATACTGTAAGCAATGATACCTTGAATTTTCCTCAGCGAAGAATACCCTTCTAACAAATTCAGCGGCCAATCACACGAAACAACCTTTGTCATGCACACAACTTGCCTCTGCTCCGACATCATGACATCAGACTCTTCACCTAAAGATTCTGCGCTAATCCATGTATCGGATGGTTCGGACAAGAAAGCCGGACCCGTCCACCATAGCGGGTGATTGAGAAGCTCATTAGGAGTAAGTCCGCGCGATGCACAATCTGCAGGGTTGATTAACCCCGAAACATGTGACCAGCAACCAGGGGGTACCTTTTCTTGTATGAGCGCCACTCTATTGGCCACAAACGTTTTCCATCGATGGGGAGATGACTTAATCCACTGAATGGCAACTGTGGAATCAGACCAGCAAAATATATTATCAATAGAAATAGTCTTTCGGTATGTAACCTGAACGAACTCCATCAACTCTGCTAACAAGGCTGCTGCACAAAGCTCCAATCGGGGTACTGATACTTTTTTTAGTGGGGAGACACGAGACTTAGCACACAAGAGAGATATCTTTATGGCTCCGCTGGCGGATACAACACGAAGATAAATTACGGCCCCATAACCAAGCTCAGACGCATCCGAGAATCCATGCAATGTAGAAGAAGTAGTACCTTCAGCAGACACATACCGCGGAATTGACAACGATGACAAACAAGAAAGTTGCGATTTGTATGTGTCCCACCTGGATTCGACTTCTAGTGGTGGTTTTTCATCCCACGAAATGCCTAGCTGCCACAGGAACTGCATCAGCTGCTTCGCAGAGAGGGTGAGGGGAGACAAGAAACCCAAAGGATCAAAGATTCTAGCAAGCTCTGACAGTATGTTACGCTTGGTGCATTTGCGTTCAATTGGATGTACCTTGTACGAGAAGCAGTCAGTCATTGGACACCACTGTAGTCCTAAAATCTTGACAGACACTAAGTCATCAGAGTCGAAACACAGAGATTGCTGATGACTACTGGGGAGAGACGCAAGAAATTCGGGATCATTGCTTGCCCATTTTCGCAACTCAAATCCAGCCTCTCCGAGCATTCCTATCAGTTGAGATTTCACTTCAATTGCAGAATTGGAATCTGGCACACTAGTTACTATGTCATCCACGTACGTGTCAGACCTTATGACGTCTGCTGCAAGAGGATATTTACCACCTAAATCTGTTGCCACCTGTAAGAGGGTCCTAATGGCAAGATAGGGGCTAGAAGCAACACCAAAGGACACTGTATTGAGTCTGAACTCTTGCACTGGCTCAGAATTGGAAAACCGCCAAAGAATGCGCTGGAAGTCCCTATGCTCCTCTGCCACCAATACTTGCAGAAACATTTGCTTAATGTCTGCAGTAAAGGCGACTCGATGAGCCCGAAAATTCAACAGGACTGTCACAATATCCTGCTGCAACTTGGGTCCAACCAATAGGGTGTTGTTGAGCGAGACGCCATTTGAGGTCTTAGCACTGGCGTCGAACACCACCCGTAACTTTGTAGTGGTACTTTCGGGTTTCAAGATACAATGATGAGGGATGTAGTAGACGGCACTAGGATGTGATACCTTACACGACACAGGAGACATGTGCCCATCGCTCAGATACTCACGCATGAAAGCCACATACTTTCTACGGATATCTGACTCTTTGGACAATCGTCTCTCTAGAGCATGAAGCCGTCTCAATGCCATGGAATGTGACTCACCCAGATCTGGCATCCCATCACGAAATGGCAGGCCCACGACATATCTACCATTAGAGTCACGTGAATGAGTGTCCTGGAAGATCTTCTCACACAGGGCATCTTCCGGACTCGCTAATGTGCACTGAGGCACTTGCTCCAATTCCCAAAATTGTCTGAGAGTTTTGTCCAGAGAAACATCGACCGACGTACAAAAGGAATCAACCACTAAATTCGATTGGGCTGGTACACTACCCAAGATTACCCAACCAAACACTGTATTGATAGCAGTAGGTTCCTGATCCTTACCCTTTCTAAGTCCCGGTAACAATGCCATTGCATATATATCAGCACCCAATAAAATATCAATGTCCCCTGGCTGACCAAAAGTATCATCCGCTAAAGCAAGGTCTTTGATATGATTCCAGACATATGATTGTACGTCCGTTGAAGGTGCCTTGTCGCAGATTCTGGGAACCACAATAGCATCGATATCGAAACTAGGATTAGGTTTGTCCCGAGGTCTCAACCTAAATGAAGTAACCCCCAAATCAGTAACGGTGGCCATCTGATTTATCCCCTGAATTGGAACAGAAGCATGTGACTTCGACAGAGAAAGTTTGCTTACAAGGCGCTGCGTAATGAAATTTGCCTGACTTGCACAATCGAGCAGCACACGACATCTATGATACACCCCATAAGCATCACACACATCCACTTTACATGTGGCAAATAATACAACAGGGAAGCTGGGAAGCGTGCTTGTCAATACGACTTGACCGGTTACTTGGTCGGGTCTGTTATCACCTTGCTCACATGTTTGTGTATCAGTCTGACCAGAGCTTGATGTAAAATGCAAATATGTGTGATGTTTCCTAGTACAAACACGACAATTAAATTTCGAGGTACACCCTGCGAGTTTGTGAGACCCAGCCAGACAATTATAGCACAGACTTTTCCTCTTCACTAAGGTATGACGATCCTTAGGAGACATTTCTAAGAACTTGTCACATTTCGTCAATGAGTGTTCCCCCTGGCAACACACACCAGAAATTGATGAATCTGACTTACTAACACTAGTCACCAAAGAAGTGGTTGGTTTCGGTTGCACGAACTGTTTCCCTTTCAACATTTGAGGACCCTTCTTCACTGAGACCGGTGCTACGGTTAGCGCAGATGTTTCAAGAGCCTTGCACTGTTTTTCTAAAAAATCACTAAGGTGCGAGTACGTGGGGACCTCACAGTCACCAAACTGTATTTCAAATTGCTTTCGGATAGAGGAATCTAACTTTTGCAAAAGGAAATTGAATTTCGTAAAGTCCCACAAATCATACTGCTGCTCTTGATATAAATCTAACGCACATACGTTTTCAGTAAATGTTGTCAACAAATTCCTTAAATCTCGAGATGAATCGCCTGACACCTTCGGAGCATTAAGAAGAGCTAACCAGTAATTCGTAAGCAACACACGTTTATTTTCATACCTTGAAACTAGCGAATTATATGCCACTTGGTAATTATCCGAAATGAGGGGTAGGTTTTGAACTATTGAAGCTGGTTCTTTTGTCAAGGAAGCAAGAAGATACTGGAAACGCTCAATATCTGACAAAGTGTCATTTTCATAAATCAGAGTCCTAAACAAATCGAAAAAACGTGGCCACTGACCAATCGCCCCGTCAAATTTCGGAATATCGATCTTAGGCAATCGAACATTACGTCTGCCACCCGTTCCACTATCAGAGTGAGCCTCATTATCGAGCGACTTAGCTACATCGGCAGCATCAGCAGTAACCTTACCACAAATTTCAAAATAGATTGACTTGATGCTGTACTGTATGTTGTCGAAGTCTGTCTGAATCTCCGATTGTAAAGCCAAATTATCCTTATCCTTCATTAAAGACACGATGTCCAGATGTAAAGAATCAAACAAATTTACAGAATAGTTAAGACCTTGGTATCTGATTCTAAATTCATTCCTTTTTGTGGGTTCAGCCTTGGCGTCTAATGCAAACCTTGATAGGTGTTGCACTCGATTGATAACAGAGTTACGTTTATTTATCAACTTTTCCACCTCCATTTCAAAAATGACAAAAAACGAAAAGGCAAACTAGAAAGGACTGATATAACCTGAACCCAATCGGATGATAACCACGTGTTTCACGTCGAAAAAAACACGTTTCAAACAAGTAACAGAGCTCGAAAATCGCCGATTGCGAGACACTGAAAAACAAAACAATTTTGACGCTAAAAGGCCGTAAAACAAATTAAACAAGCAAAACAATTACACTAACACGGATTTGCCGACCCGAACACGTGTTCTAACCAAACCCTGGAGGCTATAAATTACGATTTTTAACAACAAAACCGCCAAACACGTGTGCATAAATTCACGATATGAACACCCACAAGTGTCAATTCTAATCAAACAAGCATCGGCTTCGATGGACCAAAATGTTGTTGCAAGATATTACGAAATAATAAAGAGGAATTGTTTACAATAAAGTTAGATTTTAAATTATACCAGACAAATAAGAGATGCACTCACCTGTGTAATGGACTGTATCTTCACGTGGGTTTTAGGGTCTTCTTTGGAGGTCGGGCGACTATCTTCACCCCAAATGAGGCAAAAAATTATGTAACAAGAAAATTAGACCAGAAAATCTGGAGCACATCCCTAGTCTGGAGTACTAGCAGTTTTCAGGACGACTGATTCTAACGCAGTGACGCTGGTTTACGTCGCGAGAGAGAGAGAGAGAGGCTGTCACAAAATCTGCCCCCTCTCCTCCTCTCAGTGGTGCCAACCACGGCGAGCAGCAATCCCTAAATGTCTGGCGGCAATTTCAAATTCAAAAATATATACAAACTTGCATCAACATGTATTTAGCAAGAATTTTTCCTTTCGTACCTCTTCTACCATAATTTTATTCGTTTTTCTATTGCCTTGCCTTTGCCAGTTTCCTCTCTGTCCACCTTTCAAAACTTCTATTCGCTTTATGTCTTGCTTATTCAAAGCCCAACTTTCCATGCCATACATTATAAAAACCACTAACATACTTGATGAACCTCTTTCTTAAGTCCAAGGTGAAATCTTTATTAGGGAGTTCTGTATTTTGTCAATTGGATGCTTGCTTTGCCATCGGAATCCTTAGTTCTTTGCTACATTTACCATCATCAGTAATAATATTACCAAGGTACGTGAACATTTATACTTGTTCAAGTTGCTGGCCATTTCTCTTTATATCTATTTCACACACAGCCCTATCATTTATTTCCTTCATTACTTTTTTATTCTTCTTAATACACCACACAAGTGCACTGAACATCATTTGCACTTATTTGTTTGTTTCTCGTATCAGCACTATCTCATCTGCATACCTGATGCAAGTGAATCATCATCTGCATACCCGATGCAAGATAATTATTATCTGTGTACCTGATGTACGGGAACCATTGTCCATTAATTGCAGTTTCTGTTTTTTTCTTTAGCGTCATATTATTGTATCTTCTATGTGTAAATTGAATAAATATGATGATAGTGGCCATCCTTGTTGTACACCTTTCCTTATTTTAACTTGAATTTATCTCCACTAGTATATATTGTGGTAGGTACTGTAATTTTAGTATATATTGAGAGTAATGTGTCTATCTCGGTATCCAATCCAGCTCATTATTTGAAACAATATTTACCAATTCACATTATCGAATGCTTTTTCAAAATCTACAAATCTAATGAACATATCTATATTTTCCGCAAGCCTCCTTGCCTTCACTTGTTGTCCAATGCTGGTGATATTTTGACGCTCTCGCCGTTTTTAGAAAAATATAATTCTTTTGTCCTTCATAAACTTATAAATGTATTGGATTAGGTTACAAAGTTGTGACGAGGTCTTTACTTGTAGACTGTTTTTCGTTAAAGTGGATCGACGGTTTTTATCGAAAAATCTCGGGCGTCAGATTTTACAGCATGCCTGCAACCTCTTCACTATACTCTGACCACGGGGATAGTCAAAGTATCTGGGTAACCCTGTAGATAATGGTTTGGTAGCACTCAGGTGATATAGGCTAAATTAGTGACCCCCGAGTAAGCGGTCTTTCATCTATGTCGGTTTTTAGAGAGCAATTGATGTCAAAGTGAAGCACTTGTTATTACTTTCCCAACTTTATATTATATACCATAAACTGTTGACCAAATATATACTGAGGAACATTCACAAACTATATACCTACAAATTAATTGGATTGCTAATACCATCAGATAATACTCAAATATAAGCATATATATGCCATTAGTTGAAACTGATTGCTAAAGTTACAAGAAAAGGAACTTTTTAGTGACTACTAGAGCTAATGTTTAATGAAGCGTGGAGGAATCGGTTATGTTCGAGATGACAGTCAACAGAAAGTATGTGAAGTACTTTCAGATACGGTATGAGCGGCGGTTTATGGTTACATAAGCAAGGGTACAAGAGGCAACAAGCACAGTAAAACAAATGTTTCATATCTGAAAAGCATTAATACCAGGCTCTCGGTCGAAGCAACGGACACAAGAGAAGGAAAGTTCAAAACAGAAGAGTCTGAAACTGTGTTCTTGGATGACCTATGCGGGCTGTGACTACTAAGCATCCCTATTAGGGTCAAACTAGAACGCAAACATCTCTATTACTTACGCGAGTTGTGAATACTCAGTGTCCGCACGAAAATAATACATGAGCTCCTATCATAACGGGTCGGGCTAAGGTTATATTATTTGTCTTCAAACGGTCTTATTTCCTAGAATAACCTACACGGGCTGTGACTACTCCGCATCTCTATAAGGAATAAGTAAGCTGTGACTACTGAACGTCTCTATGAAAATAATCTGAGATAATGTAACATACATAGAACCAGAAAAAGGTATGGGGGTAGGTAGTTCAATAGATACAGTAATGCTACTTACGTGGCGTAAGGTAGGAAGAGATAGAAAAGGCTCCCCATTGCCACCATCACGTTCAAAATAGATAATTTGTGATGCTACCATTTATTGAGCACGACTTGGTAAGGGCATTGTAACAGCTTATGCAGAAATAACTGTTTTAAATTTTTAAAGAGATATGGCTGACACCTAAAAGAACTATCAATTCACGTCAAACGTCGCCACACCAATTTGTTTGCGTTTAATAATTATGCGGTTTTGGTTGCCAACTTATAAGAGTAAAGTTTTTATTACAGCTGTAAGGTGATATAATTATCTGCATTGAGAATTTCGAATTGTGTGTTGTCTACCTTTAATTCTTAAAAAATGGCATTATTCTATACTTTTGGTAAAAATATCATTTGATTCATGGATGGATAGATTTCATTTTAATCGTCCCTCATACTCTTCATACATTTAATGGTCATCTTAACTTTTCGTTTCCTGCAACATGTTCATAGTGATTCATGTTGTGCTTAAAAAGCTGTGAAGTTTAAAAGATTTTACGTTATTGCTTTATTATTATTATTGAGCATTATTTATACATCATTCATGTTTTTATTACAGGATGCATGAAAGAAGTGTGGATAAATCACAAACAGGTAGATTTTGGCAATGCAGCGACGCAGCAGAAAGTTCAGCCAGGTTGCGGCATCATAGAGAGTGATAAGGAAGAAGATGAGGAGGAGGAACAAGAAGATGAGACACATGGAATGATAGAAGAACCACCTAGTCCACCTGATCCATGTTTACACAATCACTGTAAACATGAAAGTAAATGTGTACCCATGCGTAATGGGGAGTATGTATGTAAATGCAGGGCAGGCTACAAGGGAAAGTACTGCGAACAAGGTGAGGAAGAGTGTAAGTATGCAAAAATCACCACTAACTTTTCATTCTTAGCACATAAACTAGCAGTAGGTGGTAGTTACATCATCCGCTTGTGGAAAAGAGGAAACAATAACACTGTAGAAGCAATGTGGGTAATATACATTTAACATAATACGTTGGTTTCATCTTGTAAACTTAAGTTCATAAAAAGTTATAACAGAGAAATGGTGGTAATTATAGTTTACTTACTTATTACTAATAATATTTTCATTGCAAGATTTCAAAAGACAAATTGAGTAATGAAGGAAAAAGCAGAATCACTCCAACAACCATAAGATAATAACAGAGTTATGTGCTAGATAGGTATTTCAACAACGAAGTTGTCTTCATTAGTAGCTGTCGAGTTTTAACGCTTTGTTATAATTTTCTGGTTTTTGAGGTGATTCTGGTTTTTTGTTTCTGTTTCCAACCACAGTGTCCAACCTCCGTCTCTTAAATTGAGTAATATAATAAAATATATGCATTATATTTTTATGACTAATACAGATTTCAGAGTAAGTGCACTGGCAAGATCTAACTTTTATTTATGTCATTGCAAGTGAGATAATAGCAAAATGTTTACAAAACATTCAAGTTAACCACCCGGCAAATTTGAGAATCACAGACATGTTGAGTGGTATGGACTAAAAAGTTGAGCGAGAGTGGTATGGACTGTATATATTAAAGTTGATGTCTTGGGTCTTCAAGTTTCCTTCTTTGAATGCCAGCCTGCTTTTTTTAAGGTTTTATCGAAACAATAAGAATGAAACAAACAGACGCTGTTGCAGTAGCAGAGGACAGGAACTGTCACATAATCTTCCCCTTCTCTGCAGAAGTGCCGACCTAATGGGCCAACAATTTACTAAAATGTCTGGTGGCAACTACAAATTTCAAATATGTACATTGCATCAACAATTTACATTTAGTACAAGTTCTTAATAATTTGTTTTGATCACGCAAATCAAAAAGGAAATGGTAAGGCAAAGGCCAATAACTCAATTAAATATTAAATACAGATGTAGAAACTTCACAAATGCTTGTTTTCTTTTCTACAACTAGTTTCGCCTTTTATGGCATAGTCAGGCAGGATACATTTTTTCTCCCTCCTGAGGATGTCGTGAATGGCAAATCTGATTTCAGAAAAGAAAATACGTACTTGTGAAACCAAAGAAGTCTTTACATTTGTATTCTGTATGGAACAGTTTCACCAAGTAAGGGTCAACAGAAAGTAATGAATCAAATTAGTATTTCAAGCCATGTTATTAAAAACATATGATCATCAATTTGACTGATAATATTGGCTTCAGCTACAAAAGTACAAGGTCTATAATTTCTCATCCAATTTTACCACAAGCTATCTGGAATTTTTACTATATAACGACACTGACCCAAATGCCGACAGTTTTAGGATTTCTCCTTGCATTATTTGATAGATGTGGAACACAATTAGTAAATAGAGAGTTGTTGATATTTCGTCTAGATAAACAGTTATTTTGAATAAGTATTTGCCATTTTTGCAATTCTTAATATTCATTTGAAATGTTTTCCACACTGTTATATTGGAAATGATTCATCTCACCTAATTCAGACATCAGATTTAGAAATAGGTTCCAAAATCAGACACGCTAATGTACCTATCCTGACTCCGTCATATTTAGAACTTAATTCCATCAGAGTAATAAAAAAGTGTTAAGTTATGAAAGTTTGTTACTTAGCAAGTGGTCATAAACATAAAAGAATAATTTAAACATGTTGTTACTAGGTACTGATATTTCCCAAGTTCTGGAATTGCGAAATATCCTCTTTTATTCACTTCATTGGGAGGGTTGATTTTCTCCATTACTTCATGGCTATCGTACCAAATCTCCTCTTTTGTTTTGGGCCATTTCCACTTGGCGAAACCAGCCTTAGCCATAGCCTTAGCTAAGATGCTTCCATCTTCGACTTTTGTTACTTGGGCTGGATAGTAATCATCCAAATAATTGATTATTATCTGATCTCCAATCGGCAGATTTGGAAAAAATGTGCTTTCCTCCCTGATGTTTAATTCTGCCACATCTTCTTGTCTGAATTCAATATTTTTCTTTGTCTTTTTCATCTTTTCTTCCCATAGTCTCCTATTCTCTTCCCTTTTACGCTTTCTTTCTTATTTCGCTCATCTTTTCTTGAATTGTACTCTCTCCAAACATCAGATATTCCAACAGATGGCACGCTTACCTTGCCTCTTTTTGTTTTCTTATTACTGTCCACTTCTGGCCAAAACAGAGTACTTTTGAAAGGAGACAATACTACCCCTGGCAAAATCGTAGAATAAATAGTATTTTCCGCCGTCTTGTTTGTGGGTCCCGATGTGGTTTTTGTTGTCTTCTTCATGATTTGTCAAATTACCCACATCCATGTCATTTTCTATTTCGGTGGTAGATTCATTAAAAGTAAGTGATATTGTCTTTTTCCATGGCAAGAAACAGTAAGAGGAGATGAAGTAATAATTACATCACTATTTGCAGTGCTTGCAGAATTCAACATATCTTTATCGATCTCCATATTAGATAATTTTTCTTCAGTAATATGGGAGCAGTTGTCAGTTTCTGTTGCACTTATGATCTTTTCATTTTCAGTTGAGTCCTTTATGAGTTCTTTTGCACCTCTGGTGACATAATGAGTTACGTTAAAATTTTCGGAGTTCATTACCTTTCCTTGTATTGTACTGTATTGCCTAATAAACTCTTGCTCATCCGTTTTATAACTCGTCGTAGATGCAACTCGTCATGTAAATCATTTTGTCCGTAATTCTCTAGGACCACTAGATTTTCCCAGCCGTCTTCTAGAACTAAGTCCTCTTCTACATCTATCACAACATTAGGAATTTTAGCTGGCAGTCCAGTTTTCTTATAAATCTGATACCATACATATTATAAATTAGTATCTGCAGTATCTCCTGTCCATTGGTCTCACATCAATCCATAGAACTTGATCAAAACTTCTGGTTTTATATAACTTTCCAGAAAGTGGAAAGGTTTTATAACTTCTGGATTTTCTTTCGTCTCGCTTTCTACAACTTCGTTATTTTTTACAAGAAGTTTACTATAATCTATATTATCTGAATCAAACGGCAAGAGACCGCATGCCTTGAACAAATTCTTACAGATAGTCTCTAAAATGGAAATTGACGAGAGTGGATTTTGCAACACGGGTGCAAAGTGGTGTCTCGTCAGGACTCAGTAGTTGTTTTTCGTTTTGAAATCCCTAACCTCTTTTTTCCAATTTGATTTGAGGACTTTGAAAAAGCCTACATCTAAAGGTTGTAAGATATGTGTAGAGTTTGGAAGAAGGCTGATAACGATTTTTTGTTTTTCTCTGCAGAACTCTGTTAAGGGTAATGTCACATGGGATTTGTGTCCATCAAGATACAACAGGATGGAAAACTGTATCTTTTGATCCAAGAGCCATGGGTAAAATATATTTGTTATATATTCGTAGAATGATTCTGAGGTCATCCATCCACTAGTGGCTTTCCCAATACCCCACCCTTCTGGCACATTAGAGGATATGGTTTTTGGGAGCCGCTCATAAAAATACATAATCATGGGTGGGGAAAATTGTCCTGCAGCATTCGCAGTAGTCAACAGAGTCAGGCACTCTTTCTCGTCACCTCTTACTTCCCTTCTTCACAAGAACTTTCACACCTTTTGGTGAAAGGAAAAAAGCAGATTCATACCATGTGACAAGAAGTAACTCTTTATTTCGTTTTGGATTTTTTCCTTTGCAACTGCAGCTCGAGAAGCCGTCAAATTTTGGGTCATTCGCTGGCTTATTTCTGGATTCTGTTGAAGAAATAATTCGTACCAATGACGTCCTGGTTTACCTTCTGTAAAATTATTAGGACGATTAAGTTTCTTAACTAAGGCAGCAACACTAGCTAGTAGTTGGTCTTTCGTAATGGGAAAGCCCATTTTTCCCATACTAATGATTCACTTTGATAATGAAGCTTCTTTATCCTTATTTAACACAGCAGGAGCTCCACTTCGACATTCTTTAGGATAAATGTCTTTGATCTAATACATTTTGCAAGACTGCATCAATACCAAACAATGCTTTGCTAGCATCTTACAAGGTGGCTTCTAGAATCGCGAAATGCAAGAAGCCCCATACCATCGCAGAAGAACTGATCCTACCAAATGCTATAGATATGGTGAACATAATGGTTGATGAGTCTGCTGGGAAACTGCTTTCAAAAGAGCCTTTGTCCAATAACACAATTAGTCGCGGTATACAAAATATGGCGGAGGACCTTAGCAATCAATTAATTGAAAAAATCAAAGGATTTGAATTTGGATTGCAGTTAAATGAGGCTGCAGATAATAATAAGAATATGCTCATCTGATATGCTATGTAAGTTTCATAGATGGTAATAACATTGCAGAAGACCTTCTCTTTTCTAAAAATATCACCGCAGGAGCGGAGGCTCAGAACTTGTTCGAGTTCCTTAATACATTTATATTTGAAAACAATTTGGATTCGACTTAGTGCATTGGTGTCTGTACTGATTGAGCTTGTTCCATGTCTGGCTGCTATGGAGGATTACAGGCACTTATTCGAAGCAAAGCCTCTGATGCACTGTGTACATATTGCCTTATTCACGGGGAAGCCCTTGCGTCAAAGCAAATGAGTCCTGCACTAAATCAATAAATCGCGGAATCCTGGGGACTTTTCCACGAAGCACTTGGGTACCGCGGAACCAACTTTAGGAATCGCGGTTATAGATTATAACAAGTAATCACTTAAATTGCTTATTTTATTACTTGGGCCACTAGTTTTGAAATCTGTATTAGTAGTATTTTTGTATATATGCAAATACCTTAAGTACTATTTATTTTATCAAAGACAATTTATATCAATTTTATTTCAAGCAATTGTGATAAATTAGATCCAACAAATTGAATTTTGCCTTTAAAATATATAAACATGATTATTTGCAGCTCCCACTTGTAGAAAGGAGCAAATTCGGGAGTATTATTCCGAAAACGGATGCAGATCACGAAAACCACTAAAGATGGCTAAATGTGTTGGTGGTTGTGGTTCAAGCTGTTGTCATGCACGAAAGAGCAAACGACGGAAGGTAAGAAACAGCAGCGTATAATACTAAGTTTCCTAATGAGTACAATTAGGAGAACCCAATTTATCACAATACAGTTTTCAAACCTGACTATCATTTCGCTAACAGAGCTAGCGTCATTAGAGAAATGATTAAACTAAGCAAAAAAAAGCTAGAAGTAGTATTTATATGTTAGTTAGCAAGCATTTGCGAACAGCGTTCTCTATGAAGGTATACAGACCAACCCCCCCCCCCCCGTTTAGTCAAAAATCCCTGTAACTAAAATTCCATTACTTCCAGTACTTTTGTAGAATTGCTTGTTGTTATTAAATATTCTTTATAAGAAAGAGGGATTATTAAGATAACAGTTCGAACAATGGACTACATAGGACCGTACATGCTCTGTTCATCGAATAATTTTTGTTCAAATTTCTAACTATATATATATATATATATATATATATATATATATATATATATATATATATATATATATATATACACTTTAGTAAGCGTCTAACTGTCGCGATTGCCTGACATTTTTTTATTAACTTGAGATTTTCTTTATCTACAGGATGATTATTATCCCATATATACTGAGCAATACATGATTTATTTATTTATTATCTGCTAAATACAATATCCAACAGGTAAGTTCCTAACTAAAGAGCTCGAGCAAACATAGTAAAAGTTACAACAGTAGTCAAAGATCATTAAGTTAACTAAAGACATAATATATAAAAAAGAGCTACAACTGGATCACAAGTCAATCAGCTGAGCGCCAGATCTGAGAGTGAATTTGTTGCAATCGAAAATGTCAATGCGGCGATGTACACAGTTATATATAAAGCACATTCTTTGTACTGGTGAATTCAGTCTTCAATTTGTCCTAGCACAGGTGATGTGAAACAGTACCTGAAATCTGGTGTTAACTCTGGGCATATGGACATTATGTAACAGACCAAATAAAAATAATAAACCAAAGTAGTTTTGCCTGCTTTGCAGCCACCCCAAAGAGAAGCGCAACAACAGACAGCTCTGCGGTCTTCCAATAGCCGGATAGATATTATAGGCCAAGATCTTGCGAAGCTGGCGCTGGACGTCCTCTATGAGATCCTTATGAATGCTATAATAGTGAGCCCAAACTACTGCAGCATACTCCAAATGCGGTCCAACATAGACACAGTAGGGAATTTTTAAGGTGTCTATACATGAAAATTTCCTTTGATGATATAGTTCGAGGTTTTTGAGGCTTTAGAGACGACATTCTCAATATGATTCACAAATATGGGTTTGCCATCAAGAAGAACGTCTAACTTGGCAATGTTGTTAGCTCTATCAAGTATTGAATCACATAATTCATAGGGAAAACTGATTGTTCGCTTATTGAGTCTATAAGTCATAACCTCATATGGATATTAATTGCACTTGTTGATATTAAATCCATACGTAAACATTTAATATACTTTATTATTTCACTAACTGAATAAACTATATGATACATTTAACTATAAAACAATCAGAACAGTACTTGAGTACATAACAGATAACTGACCGAGCGTGGAGAGACATGTGTTCACTGTCGGTTGGTAGCGAGGAGAGATCGCCTGGTGTATCTTATATGCGGTAATTCTTGACAGCTGGCTGTCGCATAACGTAACGCAGCGTTTAGCTGTCAAGAGTATTTATGCAGAAACATAGAGTAGTATTGACGGAAACACTGCGGTCATTCTGGCAGGTCCAGGAATATATTCTACACAAAGTTTCCTGTAGTTTAACACAATCAAAACGGTTTTTAGGGGTATGAAAAATCTTTAAGTCATAGATGTAAAGCAGTGAGGCACCACAAGAACGTTAGTGAGTCATTGATGAATGAATTAAAAAAACAGAGGCGCCAAAACAGATCCTTGTGACACCTGACTTAGCTAAAATCTCGATGAAATCCACGATAAAAGACAAAGTAAACTCCACCAATAAGGTATAAGCGAAAAAACATCAACAGTGCCATATCTCAGTTGCACTAAATATTCCTCAAATCAAATTTCACTAGATTTTTGATTTGCCCAACATATTTAAGTTCACAATCTTTACAACCCATTTCATAGATTCCCGTCATTCCTATAGTTTTGTCTCTGTCCTTTGGGTTACCTAGTAAATTACTTCCACATCGTCAATACGTGTGGAAGTATGGTATCGGTGACAGAAATTTCAAAACATTTGTTTCGTTTAAATGGCGTAAAAAAGTGTCAAAACATATGACAAACATGATTTGGGAATTAATTTTTTTTGCCTGTCGGTCTGTATGTCTGTTAGTAGCCAGGATAACTTACGAACGAATTGAGATATCGTCTTCAAATTTGATATGCAGTTAGTGCACGATAAATGAACGGTTCGGATTGTTTTTGGGTAAAATCGCTCCAGTAGGTAGAGGGTCAATTTGTTGGGGTAGGGGATTTGGTGAAAATTGACATTTTTTTGGTAAAACTCGAGTAATATAACGTTATAGGGTTTGTTTATTAGAAAACTTTTAATTTCATCAAACATTGGGTATTTTGTGTTGAAGTTAAATAAGGGGTAGAATGTGTGGGAGTGCAAGATCGGTGACAGAAATGTCGAATTTTTTTTCGCTAAAAAGACGTAAAAAGTCTCAAAACATATAGAAAACTTGATTCTGGAACGAACATTTTTTTGTCTATTGGTCTGAAGATATCTTCAAATTTTGTATATAGTTATCACCCGACAAAAAACGCTTCGAATTGTTTTTTGGGTACCATCGCCTCGGGCGGAGTGACCATTCTTTCCTATTAAAATCGGGTAATATATCATTTCAGAAGTTTATGGGTACAGGAATACGAATAATTTCTTTGTGGTCAAGCTAAGGACCTTAAATTCATTTCATGTGAATGTGTTTCTGAGAGTAAATTATCACAGCTATGTGGAAGTTAGGATTCAATTTGCAGCACTATTCTTTAACGTATTTTTTTGTAGAAAATGTTAGCTGTAAATCAGCGCTCTTAAAATAGTTATTAAGACCTCTCATGATTGCGGTTTAAATGGTAAACAGACCACGGTTTTTTGTTTTCGTTTTTCTGAAAGTAGTAGTTCTGCTAACATTTTCTTTATTTATTTATTTATCGTATGGCACACATCACATAACAACATCGTGTAAGTCAATGGTACAGCATATAGCACAATGTAGAACATAAGAATATAACATAATTCACAACTGAATGTCCAAATTATTTATATAATCAATTGAGACTGGTGTCGCTGTCAAGAAATCACCCGGATGACCCCCATATGCCCTCAGGTTGCAATGCTCCGTAATGTGGCGGATCCACTGCCTTTCAGCGCCGCAGTCACACTGTGGGGAGGGTATTATGTTCCACTTGTAGAAGGTATCGGCACACCTGCCATGGTTGGTTCTAATCTGGTTGAGTGTTGTCCATGTCTTACGTGCTGGCTCGAAGCCGGCTGGAGTAGTTGTTATGCACAGCATGTTGTGAAGCTCCGGTTGCACTGCCTCGGTCCATTTCCGCCTCCACTCGTTTATTGGATTGAAGTCATTGGCCACCAGGTCTCCAGCTGTTCTGATGGGGGGTTTTCTCGAGCGTAGCCTATTCCTTCCTATGTCATCGATATCTGTGTTTATGGGTAGTTGTGGGTTTTGAAGAATCTTGTTGTACTCCCTGACAAGTGTAGTGGATCTCCGTATCGTTTGGGGTGGAATGTGGCTCAAAACTGGTAGCCAGTAACCTGGTGTAGATCTTGTTTAGATTGTACCCGAGATTAAGCGCATCATATGGTTTCAATTCAATTGGACGTCGATCTCATTTTAACATGTGGGCTGTTTTGCCAGACCGGATCACAATACTCCGCCATAGAGTAAACGAGCCCTAAGGCGGAGCATCGAAGCGTGGCATCGGAGGAACCCCATGAGGTGCCGCATAGTTTTTGTATGATGTTATTTCTTGTTTTGAGTTTTGAGGCAGTCTTAGTTAGGCGTTATTTGAAGGATTAAGTTCTATCGATCTTACTCCTAAGTATTGAGGATATTGGTTATGGTGAAGCAGCCTGTCACCAAAGTACACATCGAGTTCTCTATTGGCCATGCGGTTATTTAGGTGAAAGCGTGCCACCTCCGTCTTGTCTGCACTAGGTTGGAGTCTCCAGTTGCGGAAGTATTTCCCTAGGGTGTCCTAATCGTCAGTTAGCGTTTCCTCAGTTTCTTCCATTGATTTGCTTCTAGTTGCTATTGCCCAGTTATCAGCATAGCCAAATTTTCTGGATCTTGTTGAGGGCATATCGGCGAGGTAACAGTTGAACAGGAGTGGAGCCAGAACCAAGCCCTGATGCAGACTGTTATTTTCTAAGTTTCTTCCAATCGCTCAGAGCATTTCCCATGACGACTTGGAACAATCTATTGCTCAGCATGTTATCGATTAGTCCCACAGTTGTTTTGCAGGGTATTTGACGAAGGAGTTTGTAGAGCAGTCCTTGCTTCCAAACGGTGTCATATGGCGCAGTTAGGTCTATGAATGCGACAGAAGTTTTTAGCTGAATCTGGTACCCGACTGGGTTGTAAGTGACAGGACCTGGTCGGTGCAGCTGCGCCACGGCCTGAACCCAGCCTGCTCAACTGGTATGCTTTCTAGGATCTTTGGGTTTATTCTGTTGTACAAAAGTCGTTCTAATAGTTTGTAACTAGCACTTAGGAGCGTGATGGGACGATAGCTCTCTGGCCTGTCGTTTGGCTTTCCTTGTTTTAGAATCGCTATTATCTTTGTTTGTTTCAATAAACTAGGGATAATTCCTGTATTTAGAATGTCAGTGAGGAGCCTAGCCAATCAGTCACGGGCGTTTTTTCCTAGATTTATTAGAAACTCAGGGTATATGCCATCGAATCCCGGAGCCTTACTCGGCTTAAAATCCTCCAGTGCCTTTGTAATGTCCTCATGGGTGAAGCGCTGAGAGTATTCTGACTGTGAATCGGTGACGGCTTTCAGGTGCTTAAACTCCCTCTTATTTTGGGTAGTGTGTTCTCTGTATCTGGGAGCCCTATAAGTAGAGACAGTATGTGAGGCAACAGCATTTGGCGTTACGGCAGGGTTGTCATGGATCGGCACACTACCACTCCCTCGTTTACGTAGGAGGGACCATGCCTTCCTGCTGGATTGTTTGAAGTCCATAGCCCCAACTCTTTCGGACCACTTTAGTCTACGTGCAGCGTCCAGACTATGTAGGAGCTCGTCCACCACTTCCTGGTCACCACTCTCAAGAAACTATTGGTATAGGGTTTTGCTTGTATTACTACAGCCAGGGATATATTCCTTTCGGTATCCTCTAAGGATGGTCTCCTTGGCTGTGCTCGTTACCAAGCCTACAAATCGTTCGTAGTGTGCGCTTGTTGGTGGGATAAATCTAAGGCATTTTTCAAGTTTAGTGGTAAAGGCGGGCCAGTTAGCTTAGTTAAAGTTCCAGCGTGGTCGGGGAATAGACGACACCAAGGAAACCTCAGTACCAATCTCGAGGAGGATGGGTCGGTGATGACTGTGTGGAAAGTGAGGGACCACCTTACGTGAAGTCGCTAGTGGAATGTTGTTTTTGTCTTTAGAGACAAAGCAGAGGTCGGGATTGTACTCCCTTTTCCAAGCAGCAGATTTAAATGTTCCACGATCTTTCGTGTTGAATACTAACAGCAAATTATGATTTTTGGCCCATCTGGTTAGAAGTTCGCCAATTTCTTTGTTTTATGTTTACAGACTAATTTTTCCACTAAGCAGAGAGAGTAACCATTATGCTTAGCTAAATTCTTAATATATTCCAGTTATCTGTCCTATCTTTTTATTTAAGGGAAACTGTATCAATCTACAAACCAGAAAATTCAAACCAACTGTTTTTTATGGAAAACTATGGTGTGAGTCAAAGTAAATGTAGCTCACACTAGTGGTTTCCTTTGTGTGCAGGGGCGTGCGATGACATTTTAAATGAGGGAAGCAATTCTCAGCAACTTACCTATTTGTAGTGCAACTCAATTCTTCTGTCGTTTTTGGCAAATTCGTCAATAATGTCATCATAAAACTGTGGATTCTAGGACATTTCCTGGACGAGGCTATTTTCAACTGACAAAATTGAAATTTGAGAAAGTCTTTCCTGTCCTGTTGAATTCCTAACAAAACTCTTGATACGTTTCAATGTAGAAAAATTTCGTTCTACAGATGCACTAGTAGCAGGAATTGTTAATACTAATTCACATAATTTGAACACTTCAGAATATGCATTTTCCAATTTTGATTCTTTTAAGAAAGTTAAAGGTTCACTCGCATTAGTTTTTGTGTCAATCACATCGGTTTCATAAATGACTGTAAGTTCTGATCGTAATAAGGCTTTGTCAAAATAATGTCCATAGTGGTGGAATAATGATTTGAATGAATCTTCTGGGAAAGGTATCCCTTTAAATCCTCCAAAATTACACAATTCAAGAAATTTAAGGTCACTGAGATGATCAAATCTGCAGTTAATTTGCTGCTGAATTTGATCTATGATTTTGTAGAAAAGGCAGTGATAAGAAGTTTGAAGGTCTCCCACATTATCAGTGCGCAGACGCTTTCTTCGTGGCTTCACTTCTCCTAATTCAATTGTTTTTCCCAGAACTTATCAAATTCATTCCTTTTTTGAATTATAATGGATTTAAATTCACTAATTTTTTTCAGGCAAAAACCAATGTCATTTGTTTTACATTGCAATATGTTAAATACATTATCTGAAAACGGAAATATTTCCGAAAATATATTAAGTAAAAAATTAAAATTAAAGTCTCTTTTCAAACCATCCAAAAATCCTCTAGAACTATTTATTGTTTCTGCATCCCAATTTTTCCTATTTTCCATAATATTTTCAAAAAGTTCAATTAACGATTCACGGTGTTCAAATATAGTTAACACAAGCCTGCCATTGTAGTTCCATCGCGTTGCAGCTACTTTGGGTAAACGTTTTTTAACAATTGAGTCTAAGGCTTGTGTGCGCTTCGTAGATTTGGAAAAAAAGCAGCCATTCCACTTAGGGTAGCTAAAACACATTTTTAAAGCCTAAAGTAGGTTAGTAGTAGTAGAGTAGGTTTTGGCCTACCTTTATTAATAATAGCAAGTTTTTCAGCAAACTGTAAAGCTGAAAATCCTTTGGTCATCAAAAAACACACAACACAATCACAGTTATTATTACCACTTGTTTGTAAGGTTTGTAAATCCCCACCCCCACCGTCGCCGCTGTTAAAAGCTGATGAACTTGTAGCCATATTAATACTCGTAAAATGCCAATGTATTTAACGTAGTCGACTGCTTATATCTACGAAATAATGCGAGACATTCTCTTTGTATGTGTAGCGGATCTTTCCGGTAAAATACGTTCTAAAAATACACGTACACACGTCGAGCCAGCGAGCGTTTCTCCTCAAGTGGTCTGCTGACTACATGTATTTAACTGAAGTCATTGCATCCACCCGTAGTATCAGGTTCATGCTGGTCGTTGGCGGTAGCATTTACTGCGAAGACGTCCTTGCTAAGAGCGCATATACAAACAAGTACAGTATGATGCATCATAAATAATTATGTGTGTGAGCTTGCGAATTAAAAAATTTAATAATTAAATTAGTTTCAGAATTTGAAATTTAATATTTAAAATACAAAGGAGATTTTAAATATTGCGGTTTAATATAAGTTATTTTTTAGTAAGTATGTAGTCGTTATTTTTAGGGAAGCAATGCTTCCCTTGCTTCCATAGACCGCACGCCACTATTTGTGTGGATGTCAAATTCTAAAGTGTCTCTATTTTTGAAAACCAATACATCAAGAAAAGGTAATTTTTTCATAATTTTTATTTCATGGGTGAATTTAATGGTCACATTTACTGCTTAATCTGGCAATCCAATCATCTACTTTGCAAGCATCTGTATTAAATAGGTACTGCAAAAACATTGTCCACATAATGAAACCATAGTGTAGGAAAATAGTCATTTTTATTTGCTAAGTCTGCAATGAATGAGAAATGGGGGTTACCCATTGCTGTGTCATGGGTTCGTTCAAAAAATTCATTATTAAATTGAAAAATATTCTGATTTGTGCAGATTTGTTAAATTTATATATGGTATTTTAATGACTGAACAGTGGGGTTTGCCACTATACCTTCCTAGAGGACGCTGTTCGCAACTGCTTTGCATAACTAGATTAGATTAGATTAGATTTTATTGTGAGTGGGCTATTTCAGTCCCTCCACCGCGACCTTAGGTCTATTGTGGCTCACGTCTAATTATTTAGATTTCACCCATCAATTCCAGCTCCCTGAGAGAGTCGATTTTTTCTCGAGGGTGAGAGTTTGTTTGGCAGTTGTACTGCCATCTGAGTAAAGTCGCTTGCTCGTTTCGAAGCTCAAAGAGAGATAACCTCTCTCCGAGTTCGTCTGGATCCGTCAGTGTTTGCCTCGAGGCGGTATCATGAAGTCCCGTTCTCGAGCAGCATCTAATCTCCAGTTGTAATCCACCCCTAGAGATCTCAGCTCCCCTCAGGCTCTTCCAAACCTGACACCTAACAGTGTTAAGACTCAAGGCAACATCCCATCGAGTCCCGCTCCCGAGCATCACCCCAGCGAGGCCGTCCGTCCGTTTCGTAGCACACAGTATGGGTTCCAAACTCCGGGTGTTTACCACTCATCAGAGATCAGAGCCCCCCGGGACGTCTGGGCACACGACACATGCCAGGGCTCAATCCAGGGCGGTATCATCTGGAACCCCGCTCACGAGTAACAACCAAGCGAGGCCAATTGTCAGTCTCTGAGGCCACACTGGAGGCGCCAAACTCCGGGTGCATATCACTCCCCAGAGATGTCTGCCTCCCCCCAGCCTCACCTGCACCAGACCCCCGCCAGTGTTTCATGGACTCGAGGCGGTATCATAAAGTACCGCCCTCGAGCAGCATCCAGGCAGGGTCGTTAGCCAGTATCGATGCTCACAGAGTAGGCCCAAGTCTCCAGGTATAATCCACCACTAGAGACCCCAGCCACCTCCGGGTTCGTCCAGGTCCAACACCTGCCATCGTTAGCTTAAATTTCACCCAACAAATCGAGCTTCCGACAGGAGACGACACCTGCGAGGTGAAACTTTGTTTGACAGGTGTACTGCCATCTAAGCGAAGTCGCTTGCCCATCTCAAAGCTCAAAGAGAGATAACCTCTCTCCGAGTTTGTCTGGACCAGACATCCGTCAGTGTTTGACTCGGTGCAGTATCATGAAGTCCTGTATCCGAGCAGCATCCAAGTGAGATCGTTTGTCCATTTCGAAGCTCACAGAAGAGGCCTCAACCCTTAGTTTTATTCCACCCCTAAAGATATCAGCTCTCCTCCGGGTTCCTCTAGACCCGGCACCCACCAGTGCTAGACTCAAGGCGACATCCCATCGAGCCCCGCTCCCAAGCATCGCACAAGCGAGTCCGTTCGTCCGTTCCGAAGCACACAGTGGGGGCCCCAAACTCCGGGTGTTTACCACTCATCAGAGTTGTCAACCCCCTACGGGTCGTCTAGACACACGATACCCGCCAGCACTCAACCCAAGGCGGCACCCATCCGGAACCCCGCTCCCGAGTAACAACCAAGCGCGGGCAACCATCCATTTCTAAGCCCAGAGTGGAGGCCTCAAAATCCGGGTGTACATCACTCCCCAGAGATATCCGCCTCCCTCCAGGCCCACATGGACAAGACCCCCGCCAGTGTTTGATTCCAATTAGTCGCCTTTTACGACAGGCAGGAGTTACCTTGGGCCTATTCTTTTAGTTAGTCCCCGGACCCACAGGGGACTTGCATAACTAACATATAAATAGTATTTTTAGTTTTAATTTGCTCAGTTTATTCATCTGTTGATGCTAAATTTGTTAACGAAACAATCGTCAGGTCTGAACTGAAAACTGTATTGTGATGAAGTGGGTTCTCCAAAATGTACTTATCAGTGCTCATCACAGTTTCCAATCTTCACTCATTAAAGTTTCCTTATATAATCATTTTCCTTTTTATTTTAGGTTCGTCTAATATGCACAGATGGTACACGTTACACCAAAGATATAGATATTGTACGCAAATGTGCGTGCACAAAGAAATGTTACTGACTGATGAACGCCGCTAATCACAATTCTAACACACAATCTCAGACTGAGGTTGTGGACCTAGTTTCTGAGTCTGACCAACTCAGGCCTCAACATGCCCCCATGACTGCCGATCTCAATCAAAATATACTTAACTTGAAACCATCCAAGCCACCTAAACCACTGAACGAGCCATACAAACTTACATTTTTTGTAGAAAATGATACAAACCTTGCAAAACAATTGCATCAGACTGATTTTACAGAATCTCAGAGTCATAGACAAGAGGATAACAGTTATGACGAAGTTGTTGTAGAAAGCTACGAAAGCCCTGTAGATAGTGTTAAGTTAAACAGATATTCTAGAGGTGTAAGTCATGAATCATACTGTGTTCTGTCTGCTTTCCTTTATTTTGTTACTATTACCACATTTGTGTATTTGGCAATATTGTGGATCAAGCAGAAAATGCATATACGTATGGAACAAATGCACTGGTGGTAATGTACAAAGGCAGCTTGTACAACAGACAGTTTTGTAAGAGAAAGCTTTATATTGATACAAATATCAAACAGACAAATTTTATTTTAAGTTACAATAACATTTCAGTATTGTATTAACTGAGATTATAGTTGCTTTATTGTTATCAAATATTTTGTCAAATAATATGTTAAATCAGTTTTTATAGTTAACAAATTATTTATAAAAATTGCATTTTTTTGGCAATTAATTAATTTATACAAAAATACCAAAGAGCTACACTTCCTCCTATTCTCCAAAGTCTGCAAGTCAAGACGTCGTAATAAATCACTGAAAAAGGCATGACACAACATTTACCAACATTAAGAGAAAGTCCATTGCCACCACACCAACTATCGAATAGATTTAAAGTACTTTGTAACTTAATACAGTCATCAGAATGATTGACATGCAAGTAAATCTTTATATCGTCTGCATATATTAAGTAAGGCACTTCCAAGATATTTGATATACCATCAATACAATACAATATTAAAAAGAATATTAAAAAGAACCGGACCAAGGATTGAGCCCTGTGGCACTCCAAAACATATTTCCAAGCTATCTGATTTAAAGCCCTTAATTTCAATAAATTGCTTTCGTCCGCTAAGATACGATTTAAATAACTCGATCAGATTCCCTGAGAAACCAAGACAGAGCAGCCTGTCAAAAATAACAGCATGATTAAGGTGGTCAAAAGCCTTCGAAAGGTCTGTATATATAACACCGACTTGGCTATGATCCTCAAGAGCTGCATCAATAAACTGTGTCATTGTGACTAAATTCGTGACTGTAGAACGAACTGCCATGAATCCATGTTGAAAAACAGATAATCTATTCTTTATGTTAAAGGGTATATGTTCATATAAAGCAGCTTTAAAAATTTTACAGAAACACAACAAATTGACACCATACGATAATTGGAAAAAAGAGTCCTTTCACCTGCTTAAAATATCGGAAAACCGCGTGATAATTTCCAAACTTCAGGGAAAACAGATGATTCAAGTATAAGGTTAAAAATTTTAGTAAGCGGCGCTAGAGAAATACCTAGACAGTCGTTAACAAGAAAAGCAGGTACCAAGTCAGGACCAGATGAAAAATTAGCCTTGATTATTTTTAGCTGCCCTTAAGATATCCATATCATCCAATCTGTTGATAAAAAAAGGATTGACATTATTATTCGTGTTTGAAACAAAACATTGGGAGCCACTGGGAGAAAAATTGTTTCTAAAATGGGAGGCGAAACCATCCACTAGTTCCTGCCCAGAAAGATTATTTGGAAAGCAAGATTTACTATTTAATTGTGAGAAGTAACTCCACAGCTTATTGGGGTTAAGTTTAAGATCCTGCTCGATTTTCCTCACAAAATTCTGATAAGAAATCTGAATATCCCTCTTGATTTTAATTCGCAAATCTTTGAATATCTCAAAATATTCAGTTACCATATTTTTTGAATTTACGCCAATAGTTATATTTTTGTTTAATGTTACGTTTTGTTTCCTTAGAAAACCACACAGGACATCGAACTCCAGCTCTCAGGGTTGTCTTAGGAAATATATTCTAAAGTTTTGAGTAAAAACATTCCATCATTGAGTTTATATCTGTAAAGTCATTGAGCTCGTCCCATGACACCGCCTTTAGATGAGAATATAAGGCAATAAAATTATATTGCCTAAAGTTGTAAGACAAATGATCAGTATTCCCGCCAAATGAAGAAACTTTAGAGATCTCAATATCAACAGTAACAAACAATGCAGAATGATAACCGTCAACAGCAACGGGAAATTCACTTGCAGTCTCAACTTGACAAGAACGAGAAGAAAGAACCAAATCAAGTATTCTGTTGATATTTCTAAGAAAATTAAATTGTTTGATAAGAAGTATATCACAAAAACTCATTAACATATAAATACGATTGTTAGGAGAAGCATTGAAAGAGTCAACATATTCAGGAAGATTGAAGTCACCTACAAATAATGAGTCATGACCATATTTAATATGGAGCATTTCCAAGGCTTCAAAGAAGTCAGAATAATCAGCTATACTAATACCTAGAAGAATATATATCACAAATATATTCAAAGAGGCAACATGATTTGATATATTAACACCAACAATGTCAATACCAGAGACAGATGCAAGTATATCACAATCACAAGCAACATTGAGTGATTGTACCATGAAACACGAACGAACAGCCAGTAAAACACCACCTCCTCTTGAAAGAGAGGTAGCCAACTTATCCCTGTCAGACCTAAATACTACCTATTTAGCATCAAATAGTTCATTGCTTGAGATACTATCAAGCCAAGTCTCGAAGAAAGCAATAATGTCCAATCCACTGGTCTGTGAATAAACAAAGTTAAAAACATCAGAGGTTTTTGTACGCGGGCCTCTTACATTCTGATAGGGTATTCTCAAGTGTTTATGATTATGTCTAAAATTTGAGGCAGATGTAACAGGTTTGTTAAGAGACTGGGTTTCCACTTCAGCATGGCATTGGGGTAATTGCTATTTCATCTGCAAAATCTCTGCTATCACCGATTGCAGCTTTTGTTTGTAAATCACACAGTTGTGGTCCCAGGCTGCATGATCATAGGCAACTCGATCTATTACCTTAGCAGCATTGAAGCAGTTTACACAACAAAGAGTAGAAGCCACACAGTTTTTCAGAGGATGGTTACCAGAACACTTAGGACATATGGTCTTTCCCCTACAGAATTTGGAAGTATGGTGGAAGCCAGAACAGTTAAAACATCGCGTAATATCAATACCATAATAAACAGAGCAGTGATCATACCCGATAAAAATCTAACCAATATTTAAAGCAGACTTATAGGAAACACAATCGACTTGCAGAACAGCCTGATGAATTGTATTATATATATATATATATATATATATATATATATATATATATATATATATATATATTGCTATGGTATGCAACCTGCTATGGTGAACGCCACGCCAACACTGTCTTTTGTTTAAATTCGGGTGTTGAATGTGGTTAATTCCAAGAAAGTGATGCCAGGGTCTTCTTGGAATTCTATCTCAACAAATATCGGACGGACTGTACAGGGCGTTATAAAAATTAATACAACCTTTAAAAACATAAAAAAATAGACTAATTAAACTATTTCAAACGAATAAAATGGTATTTTTGCATAAGAAATATGCAACAACAGATCAGTGCTTGAAAAACAATTTTTATTTCGATAAAATAATTCGTTAATTAAAGAAAAACTATAAAACAATGAGAGTATATGCTACAAAAAATGATAAAAATGACTGTCAACGGCGTCATTACAAGCGCTAAGTCTTCTCTTTAGGTTTGCTCATGCAAACTCTATTCTGCCTAATAGTTCTTTATGAATATTAACGACGGTTTTATACACAATTTCCTTAAGGTCTCCCCAAAGGTAAAAATCTAAAGAGTTGATGTCAGGTGACTGCTACAGCTAATTAACTAAACCACCACGACCAATCCAGTGATCACCATAGGCTTCCTTTAAATAGGCAATAACATCAGCAGCAAAATGCGGAGGAGCTCCGTTGTGTAGAACCCGCATCTTATTCCTCATATTTAAAGGCAGCATATCCCGTAAATTGTCTCTTATGAAAGTTAAGTAAGATTTATGATAAAGTCTATCAGGTAATATAATTTGGTTACCAATAAAACGTTTATCGAATACTGACATTGTGAATTTGCTATTCTCAGGCAATGAGGATATTCGTTTGCCATGTATGTAAATTATCAAAATTCATAATCCCTTTGTGAGTAAAAGATGCCTCATCCGTAAAAAGTACATGTACACGTCTTAAAAAATTTCTTAGTCTTCTTAAAGACCACCAACAGAAGCTTGCCTAGTTTCAAAATCTCTGGGTAACAATTCCTGCCCTGTAGTAAAATGATAAGATATAAGTTGTTGTTCTTGCAATGTTCTTAAAACCGAGGATGCTGTAATATTTCCTGAAGTACTAGCTATAGTTGAGGTACTTATTTCGGGATCATTTGTTACAGCATTTAAAATTTGTTCTTCAGCATGTGCTGTACGTCAATATCTTTAGTATTGTTCCTAAATGTCAAAATGTTTGGGGTTGACATCTTTTGGTGTGCTGAATAAAAGGCTTTTTCTTTCCAAACAAATATTTTATTTCTTGTCCCGACATGTTTCGACCCTTTTTAACTGGTCATCCTCAGGGGAATTTGTCTTGTTAAACAGTTGAATGTCCAAGAAACATGCTTCATCTGTTGTTGTAGGATTGATCCATTGGCATCAAAAGTGTTACTAACTCGGAAAGTAGAAACTTTTATTGAAATTAAGAATGAAATTTTGTTTTAATCTCAACTTTTACATGTTAAAACAAAAATTCATTCTTAATTTCAATAAAAGTTGCTACTTTCCGAGTTAGTAACACTACTGATGCCAATGGATCCATCCTACAACAACAGATGAAGCATGTTCCTTGGAAATTCAACTGTATAGTTTTTCAGTCCTGTTTAACAAGACAAATTCCCCTGAGGATGACCAGTTAAAAAGGGTCGAAACGCGTCGGGACAAGGAATCAAATATTTGTTTGGAAAGAAAAAGCCTTTTATTCAGCTCACCAAAAAATATCTTTAGTGCCCAAAATTACGTTGAACAGGTTTTAGGGAACTGGTTTTTTTTTAATGTCTGATTATATTTTGAAAAATACCTCTATCAGTGGTTCTTCTATGGGGAAATATCGCGTGGTATAATCTATCAGTTTCTATTGATACTTGCTTAGACTTGCCAAAAACCAATATTAAATCCGTAAATTCACTAAAAAGAATAATTCACATATGTTATTTTAATATAGACTTGACAAATAAATTTAACAATATAAGATACCCGTTACCTTGGTATAACTTTTAAAAGCACTCTTCAAAATTTTCAAATGAACTGTTTTGTGCATTGAAATTTTTTTTTTTTTGATATCTCAAAAAAATCGTCCTTCTAAAAAAGTACAGGAAACAGTTATTGTGTATCTTGAGTTTCTGAATTGGGAGACTTGCTCAAACGTTTAAACGGCAAAGGCTTACTTTTTTTACCAATATTCTGTTAGAGATAGCCACAGGTATGCCACTGGTGATAAACCAAAATATTGTATACCAAGAAACGTCTCTTGATGGACTCAAAGTGTGTACCGAATTTTATTTAAATCAAATTAAGTGTTTCGGAAGTATAAATGAAAAACTAATTGCAAAAAATGTTTTCAAAGCTACATAACAGCCAGCAAGTATAATCTCAGTTAATCAAATCGAACATTATCTAGTCTACAAAATATTTATCTTTTCTTTCCGATATTGTTTTATTTATTATATTTGTATGTATGCATAGTTTTATACATAAGTATCATTTGGTACATATTACCACAGACTGACATATGCTCTATTATCTAATTTGGTTTCAGTCAACATTGCATTAATTCTTATGTACCTAATATAGTATACTTTATATATTAAATTTATATTTATTATGAGATATTGATGAAACATGAGATATTATATAACGAAACGTCATTGTTGCATGCAATTAGAGAATGCGATATACTATGTATTTAGACTATGTTCAAGCGCCTAAATAGTGTCATAAATAATGATTGATAAACTCAGATACAGAGTATAGTTTATTTATTATTATGTGAATTAGTTTTGTTTAACTCGCAATTGATGTAAAGATACTTGACCCAATAATGTTTGACCTATGATGGATAAACAGAAAACCCCGAATTGACTAAACTGATGAAAACCCCTATACCATGTTAGAATTGTGACTAGCGGCATGGCCCTTGACTTACAAGGTTACTAATTTAGAGTAGTTTAATGTTTATAACACAATACGAACATTTTTATGATTTCAACTCTTTTAATTTATATGACAACATTGCTAAGTTAAGTTAGAGTAACGAGTACCTACTTATTTCCATGTTTGTAATGAACATTGAAAATAAATGTAAATAAGTATGTAAGATGTTGAAGATGTTAATTAATAACTTAAACAAAGAATTTATTTAATATTATGTCGTTACCATTATTATGATCTTCATCACCTTGCATACATCATTATCGCTAAGGAGTTCACTGGATAAGCTACATATTCTTACACTCATATATTTAATGTTTCATCATCTTTATTTATTTATGGTTATTATAAACGAGTGTAGGAGTATATACATTATTTCAAAAGATTGTATATTATTATAACATAGGTTTGATTAAATTTTACCAGTCTGGTTTAAAGCATTACAGTACTACATAAACAAACAATAACTATACATACACCAAATTTTATATATCACAAATTTCTTATTTATGCCTAGTAATTGTAATTTATATCCAAACTTCTGTATAAAATACATTATAAATTTATCGTAATTGACTTGTTTTATTTCGATATGATTCCTGATACAGTACAGCCTTTATAAACCGGCAATTGATTAGTCTGTTACGTTTAAATGTTTTACTGCAGTTGCTGGTAACCCTAAAGACACCAACTTTACAATTAAATTTACTAACATAGGAGGATTGACTTCTAATTTCAATGCTGTTCATTACCATATTCAAGACACAGAACCCCATCCCCTACCTAGTTCTTGTCTTTATGTCAAAAAGCCGTGTGATCACCTCCACTACAAATTAAACTGACGCAACAGTGATGACGGCAAAAGGTTGACCCCAGAGAATACTGTTATCACGTCTGCTGTGGTTGCTCGTTGTTGACTAACTTATTATTACATTGAGCGGAGTAGGATTTATAGTCGAAGGATACGCAGATGCTGTAATTCCAGTCTAATGCAAACAGCCCTAATTATAGTACGGAACTGGTATGAAACAGAAGTGATTAATGGCAATCCTCATAAGACATACTTAATTTAAAAGCTCCCACTCTGAATGCAACAAATAAAATTTTCCAGTGAAGCTAAATATTTGGAAAAAATCTAGAGTGCCACAATGGCAATCTGGACTTGCCGTAGACTCGTAGGAAAGACATGTGGACTGAACCTTGACGGTATATTGAATATACCAAACTGTGGTTAAAGCCATGGTCACATATGCATCTATCTATAGTATGGTGGCCAAAAACCAAACAAGCCTCAGCACAAAGCAAATTGCAGAGGCTGTTATGTTTTGGAATAACGGAAGCTGTGGCATCATGCCCCTCGGCTGCAATAGAGGCAATGTTGAATATTACTCCACTGCAGATATGCGTGAAGAGATAAGTAGCACTAACTGCCTCGAGACAAAGCAAGCAGACAAATTTAAGGGTGGCATTTAAGTATCACTTTAGTATAGTGTAAGGAATGTATTTTCTAGCCCTGGTCATAACGTCATTTTATTATGAAAATAATCTGTACGTATTTAACAGACACGTTCTTGGGTGAATACGTTTCACTAGTCAAGAGTATTCCCATTAGATACAAAGTGTCAAGCGATGAGCGTTTAAAAATTGTTTACTTAAAGATAGACGTGTGGGGTGTATGTGGTTATAATGCAGCCCTCTTAGACTCAAGGGTCTCGCACTATTCATTTTATATTCCACTTAGCATCGGTTGAATAAAGCATACTTCCACATTTGTGTGTGAACCATGATCTGAGCTGCATTAAAATATGCTCGATATTAGTACCTTTATTCAGGTGAGTTAATCTCATTGAACACGTCTTGTTTGCATATTCTTCATGTCCTCATTTGTTTAAGTTATACATTGAGGAGTAATTTCAATAAGTATATGATTAAGGGTGGTTTTAGGAAATCATTTAATAACTAGTTTATATGAAAATAAATTGTAGCTAGAGTTCAAAGTCAATTTATTATTTATACGAGGATAAGTTATAGATTGAGAAGTAATTACCATATTCAAATAAAGGAGCTTTATGAAATAATTTGAGAAATAGCTAAGTTAGATTACGTTTAGTATTTATACGAGGATAAGTTATAAATTGAGAAGTAATTATCATATCCAAATAAAGGAGCTTTATGAATTAATTTGAGAAATAGCTAAGTTAGATTACGTTTATTATTTATACGAGGCTAAGTTATAAATTGAGAAGTAATTATCATATTCAAATAAAGGGGCTTTATGAAATAATTTAGGGATTAGCCAAGTTTACATGAGGGTTGTTACTTATACGAGGTTAAGTCAATATTCATAAATTAAGTAAGAGTTGAATTATGTCAATTTGTTTAGAGTAAATAAAGTAGAGTCTGTTTGAAAGTAAATTGATGATAGTTTGGAAGGTGTGAGGGACACCTTCGCTGTTTGCTCACCCAGTAGGGCGTCATACTGGTAGAGGCGTTTGGGTTTAGTCCCAGGTTACGTAACCACAACACGGTGGCTTTTAGTGGCATCGTCAGACTAAGGTAGGGTTACGAGGTAACCATTGCACCTATCCCTGTTCGATGCGTGGTTACCAGAGAGGGCACATTGTTGGGTTCGCCCTTTGTGTCCATTGCACTGCTCAGTATTCATGTTGCCCGGACCATTGTTGTATTTCTCGATCTGGTCGCTTGTCCGAGACACTGTGGCCAGTTCACCCGTTGGTCTCATTGCACGGTCAGTCCCTGTTGGGGTACCTGGAGAACGGCACAGTGTTGAGCTAGTCCATTGTGTCCATTGCACTTGTCGGTAGTCAACTCTGTCAGTACGAGCACTCTAGGTGAGGTATTGAACTGTGCCTCATTGCACACCTGGAAGCCAGCACGGACCTAGTATTCGGGTACAGCACCCAACAAAACACACAGGCTAAACTATTATTTTAGAAACTATTGTTTGAGTAATTATTATTTGAGTAACTATTGTGTGAGTAACTGTTTGAGTAATTATTGTTTGAGAACCTGATGGCTGAGCATTTATAGACATTGTTGAGAAGCAGTTCTGAGGCACTGATGTACGCTGTTGGGAGATTATAATGTGGCTCAGTGGAGCCGTGAGTAGGAACTGCTATTAATGTTGGAGTTGCTCAGTGGGGCGTTATGTTAAAATTGCTCTTAATGTTAGGTTGCTCAGTGGAGCTTTGAGTATAAATAGTTATTGATGTCGAGTCGCTCAGTGGAGCATGTAATTGGTAAATGATTGATAAACTAATAATTGAATGCCCCTCGTATATATGTTAGATAGTGCTTTAGATAGGCAACGGTGTGTTCAGGTATATTTTTAATTACAGGTTAGTGATGTTGTTACTGGACACATTTGGCACCCGCTCGCCCGACTCATTACGCCCGTACATTAAGGCTTCGCCATCATTCTGACAAGTAATAAACCTTTTGCCTTTTGCATGATTACTCTTAAGTACATAACACAACTGCTAAGTAAAATATCGACTGGTGATTTACTGTTGAGCTGTGTAATTATATTATGTGACTGTTAGTCGATTGTTATTATTATAATAGGTTACTTCTATTGTTTACTAAGAGGGTTGTAACCTTGTGCGATCTAAGGGTAGCGTTTACTATTATTCAATATATATTAAAAAAAAAAACGTACCCCTTACAATAGGAAAACGCTTCCTCGTTAAACTGTAATTATC
>OZ023262.1:103272737-103340237 GCA_964006375.1 Tillus elongatus | reverse complement strand
TGCATGTTTGTAAGAAAAGAAATTCTGGACGCAGCAAGTGCGTTATGGTAGCGAATTTTAGTCAAATGCTTCATATTTGAATAGCTCAATTTGCTATTAACCTATAAGGTTGACCAAGAAACGAGTTTTTTCAGGAACACTCAAGTTTACTTTCGGAAATTTTTGTACATTTTCAAACAATAAAGTTATTTTGATGAAACATGGCACATTGTTTTTACTATATAGGTTATACTAGTAACCAAATTTGATGCCTGCTTTCTTTAAAAAAACACATATTTGCTATTAAAAACATTTTAATGAAAATTCACTACCATAACGCACTTGCTGCGTCCAGACTTTTTAGTTATTGCGCACAATTTACTGTTATTTTTCTATTAAATATAATATGGGTGAGTTTTTTGCTTAGAAATTAATTGTAGAAATAATAAACCTACTATTTTGTATGTGTACAAATACATAACCTACCCAAATATTATAAACTTAAATAATTTACTTATTGTGATTAGTTGCATGTTATTAAATGAGGCGTATCCAGTAAAATAGGTAAGTAAACTATTAAAACATCTAAAAACGTAGGTTGTGGTTTAGAACAAAAACATTCTGTCCACTTTGGGACATTATGAATTTATAATTTCATAAATATTAATTAATTTCTTTAAACATTTTCAAAATAAACCAATTAAGTGAATCCATTAATTTGAAATGAATTAAAACACTAAAAGTTCAATGCTTTCTGTTACTATGTGAAAAAAATCTTAATTTTTACTTATTATTAAATGTTTAATCTTGTTATAAGTTCAAAAAGAACATAACTTTAAAAGGACGTACATAAAAATGCCGGCTGATTTCAATATTCAATGCACTATTATTCCACTAGATTTAAATTAGGAATACATGTAACATATTCCCGCTTCACTCTCTGATTGGTCGAGAGTTACCATGCAAGCTCTTTAATCTATAAACCTTGTGCGTAAGCGACAATCTTTGGTCTTTTAGTTTTAGTCCTAACCTCACATTCAGTCACATATGGTTGTAACCAACAATTTCCATCGTCTTTAAGGTCCATACTTAGGTGAGTAAAATATTATTTTATTGGTTTTTGGTATACTATAAGACTACGTAATTTGTTATCACCATTTTATTACCATATTTAGGTTTTTTTACTACCGGAAATAAGAAAATTCTGATTTTAAACGATTGGTGTTTACGCAATTTGTGCTTTGTGAACATAACTGCCTAAATACCATTAACAGGTGTTATTTTAAATGTAGATTTCTCGCTCTTTTCCTCCTTATCTTGAGCTTTATTGACGCCATTGTGCTTCACAGTTTGTTTAAGTTCAGTTCAAGTTATTATGTCTCACATATATTACATAGTATATTCATAGTATAATACAGGCTATGGAAAGATAATGTATCAAGAAGAATGTTTTACAAACCCTGAAGTCTTAGTTTCAACCGTCATTGTCCTTCATTTTACTAAAATATTTCCAGAAAATTCATTTCAAATAGACCCTATCTCTGATGCTTGGCAGTAGCCTTAGCTATAGAGTTTATCCTTTAATGCTATATAATTTTTGTCGAATTTTCGTAAAAAATCAATAAAGCTCAATATAACCGTTATTATACAAGATATGAAACAAAATTGTATACATTAATTATAGGGTGTCTTGAGCTACATCTTAAAAAAATATTTCTACACTCACAGGCTGGCCCATAAGTCGGTGGTGATATAAATTTTCTTTTTTTTTTTAATCAAACACGCCTTATGTTATTGGATTTTTGCATTTTCCATCGAAATATAATGCATGTTTGTAAGAAAAGAAATTCTGGACGCAGCAAGTGCGTTATGGTAGCGAATTTTAGTCAAATGCTTCATATTTGAATAGCTGAATTTGCTATTAACCTATAAGGTTGACCAAGAAACGAGTTTTTTCAGGAACACTCAAGTTTACTTTCGGAAATTTTTGTACATTTTCAAACAATAAAGTTATTTTGATGAAACATGGCACATTGTTTTTACTATATAGGTTATACTAGTAACCAAATTTGATGCCTGCTTTCTTTAAAAAACACATATTTGCTATTAAAAACATTTTAATGAAAATTCACTACCATAACGCACTTGCTGCGTCCAGACTTTTTAGTTATTGCGCACAATTTACTGTTATTTTTCTATTAAATATAATATGGGTGAGTTTTTTGCTTAGAAATTAATTGTAGAAATAATAAACCTACTATTTTGTATGTGTACAAATACATAACCTACCCAAATATTATAAACTTAAATAATTTACTTATTGTGATTAGTTGCATGTTATTAAATGAGGCGTATCCAGTAAAATAGGTAAGTAAACTATTAAAACATCTAAAAACGTAGGTTGTGGTTTAGAACAAAAACATTCTGTCCACTTTGGGACATTATGAATTTATAATTTCATAAATATTAATTAATTTCTTTAAACATTTTCAAAATAAACCAATTAAGTGAATCCATTAATTTGAAATGAATTAAAACACTAAAAGTTCAATGCTTTCTGTTACTATGTGAAAAAAATCTTAATTTTTACTTATTATTAAATGTTTAATCTTGTTATAAGTTCAAAAAGAACATAACTTTAAAAGGACGTACATAAAAATGCCGGCTGATTTCAATATTCAATGCACTATTATTCCACTAGATTTAAATTAGGAATACATGTAACATATTCCCGCTTCACTCTCTGATTGGTCGAGAGTTACCATGCAAGCTCTTTAATCTATAAACCTTGTGCGTAAGCGACAATCTTTGGTCTTTTAGTCCTAACCTCACATTCAGTCACATATGGTTGTAAGCAACAATTTCCATCGTCTTTAAGGTCCATACTTAGGTGAGTAAAATATTATTTTATTGGTTTTTGGTATACTATAAGACTACGTAATTCGTTATCACCATTTTATTACCATATTTAGGTTTTTTACTACCGGAAATAAGAAAATTTGTGCTTTGTGAACATAACTGCCTAAATACCATTAACAGGTGTTATTTTAAATGTAGATTTCTCGCTCTTTTCCTCCTTATCTTGAGCTTTATTGACGCCATTGTGCTTCACAGTTTGTTTAAGTTCAGTTCAAGTTAATATGTCTCACATATATTACATAGTATATTCAGTTTCTAATAAATCAGATTTTAGAGTCAATTTATATGTGACCTTTAACCCTATATTGCACATAATTTTATTTGGCAACGAAAAAAATCCACAATATGTCTTTTGGTATGGATAATACGTGAAAAATTAAAAAAAAAACTTATAATTTTAATTTTAAGTTTTGTTAAAGGTGCCATTTGGGAACATTATGTGTATCAGACACAAAAAGTGATGCAAAATTAAAACATACTAAATATCAACTTGCACACAAATTATTAATGATAATCAATAAAACAGTTCTTTTTTCATACAAACATAAAAACACCTTGCATTTTGCACAAAATATTCTACTTTTCCCATTGCAACCCTCCAATCGGCAACGATTGCGCTGTTCCGAATGTTGGGGCCAGTGACTAGTTCCCTCTTTTCTTGTTTCAAATGCAGGTGAAGCTACTTTAAATCTCCTCTTAATCTGCTCTGTCTCCTGTGGAGTATTGCTTGACCTTCCCCATTATGTGAAAACAGGAACCTGTGATGAGCACTAATAAGTACACTTGGAGAACACCCAAATCACCGCAACACATATTTCAGAGACCTTACGATCATTTCGTTGACAATGTCAACATCTTCAGAGGAAGAAAATTCTAACATAAAAAACTAGATCCCATATATTTATATCGCGTCAAGGTAAACGAACTAGTCCGAAGTAAAGTTGTCGTCCAAGAACGATCGTTTGTTTATTGCGCAGTGAAACAGGTCGGAGACCTGCTTTCATCTTTGGTCGACAAATTTATGACCCTTATCTAATATAGGTTTAAAAGGACCCGAGTTATTTAAAGAATCAGCACTTTCCTTTCGATCTAGAAATTTACTATGTGGATATTGGTTCATGCCGATAAAGACATCTGGTGAGATAAACAACATCAACTCAACTCATCTTTTTTTAAAATAGAAAACTAAAAACCAGATGTCTGTCTCGCCGTGTTAACTCTAACAAAGGATAAATAGTACATAAAAACTATATTTATATTGATTTTAATTCCACGTGAAAGTATTTATATTGACTATATAGATACAAAAAAAAACGAACCGGTATTTAAGTCAAGACAAACATAGAGATTAGTAAATGTATAAACCTGTCGAGTTATTGACAATAATTTATTATTCTATCAGACAAATTAGGAGTATTTATGCGGTCAAATGCAAAGAGAAAATAAAGGGCTTGAAATTACACATGCCGCACGATTTAATAGACCTTAATATTAAAATATTTTCTAATGAATCAAGCATAGTTTGATGTCTAACATTTTTGACAAGTTTCAAATTTTCTTTGTCAATGTGGTGGTCCCATATATGTTGTGCCACACATGATTTGTCCACCGTCTTTCAGTTTTATCAGAGAAAGATTGAATAATTGTGTTAGACTTCCTGAAAGAAACCAGAACTTTCATGAGAGCATACTATTATCGTGAGTTGGAAACTAAGATACGCCAGAAAATTGTGGGAAAAGCCGCGGAAACCAGGCGAAATGTGTACTCCTTTTGCAAGACAATGCCCTTGAAGTCGTTAATTGCACGGTAAACAATTGATAAAATTGGTTTCAGATTGGTTGACCACCTGCCTTATTCTCCGGATTTAGCACCATAAGACTAATATTTATTCCCAAAATTCAGAAAACATTCCAAAGTAAACGAATTCATATGATAAGAAGTGGTTTGAAGACAAAGATAAAGAATTTTTGTAGAGGGTTTAAAATTGCTTTATGAACGTTCTGCTGTCTTAGATGAGATTATGTTAATTGAATAAAGTTTTGTTTAAAAAATATCTTAGGATTAGTACTTTTAAATACCTCCTCGTATGTTGGTTCTGTCTGAGAACTAATTAAAATATCACTGTTCCATCTCATACTGTTTGATTATCAATTCACAGCGGCTCATTAAATTATATATATATATATATATATATATATATATATATATATATATATATATATATATATATATATATATATATATATATATATATATATATATATATATATATATATATATATATATATATATATGCTTTTTTGACAAAAGCATGATGTTAATTGTGCAAAATAGTAATTTTATCACGTCTGACAACGCTGTTAAACAACTATTACGATATTGTAATTATTATCAAATTGGAAAGTAGGAAACGTGCGTGATTCAGGAGTGCCTCTTATGAAGACATTGTTATTACAGCAACCAAGCCCTTGAGTTATATACCGTGTGATGATAAAGTTTGAAACATAATTCATAAATACGTTATTTAATTTTTCAAGAAAAACTCTCAGACAGATTAATTTTATCTTTTCAATTGCCAACTTATCACGTAAAAATTACATTTATCACGTCACCTATTTCTGAATAATGACGTCAGCATAAGTTTTTTTAAATGACAACTATTTTTTGCTCTTTTTCCATAGACCTGCTTACTACTTAAATGGTATTAAAAAAATGGTACCCGACATAGCATTTGTTTTGTTGAAAAAATTGCAGTATTTACTTTTAAAAAACAGAAACGTAAATTTAATAAAAAAGAAATATTTCAGTTTGTGGCTAATCTACTTTGCTTCCGATGTCATCCCTAGGCTAACACACACACACACACGCACAAACGTACAACGCACACACACACACACAAACACACACGCTCACGCGCGCGCACACACAGGTAGAGCTAAATCTTTCTCACTGTTTTTGTTTCGGACGTATTTTCTTTAGAAAGATCAGGTTTTCCTTCATTTTTCTAAAGTAATGAGCACTTGACTTTTGGATTTTTGCTACGTTGTCATGTAACTATTGGACAGGTGGAACAAAAAGTAAAGTCTAAATCAATTTTTAACAACAATCGTTGTGATAATTTATCGGTTGTTTGCTGTTATCGGTATTTAGTTATCGGACTTTTATTGCAGTATGGATTTGGAATTCAGTGAAAAACAATAATGTTAAATCGTGAATTAATTCCAATTATTACCTGCCGTTTAAATTAATTAATAGTCTTAGTGGTGAAAGTGTAAAAGTACTAAAGGTAATCAATTCTAATTCGATTTTAACATAAATGGCACGTTTAACCGAAAGGGAAAGAATAGAGATATTAATGATGATTGGATATGGCGACAGGCTTAGAAGTCATCGGGAAGCATGCGAGTTATTTAACCAACAACATCGAGATAGACCGCCAATTGCACGATTTAACAAAAATGTCACGTTTAACCGAAAGGGAAAGAATAGAGATATTGATGATGATTGGATATCGCGACAGGCTTATAAGTCATCGGAAAGCATGCGAGTTATTTAACCAACAACATCCAGATAGACCGCCAGTAAGTAAATTGGTTGCCAAATTCACAGAAACAGGATCCGTGAAAGACAAGGTTGACCTCCAGTAAGTGGAGAAGTCAGATTGTATATACTGCTTGAATTTGAACAAAATCCTCACCATCCTACCAGACAACTAGCCCTAAATAACAACGTGGACCAATCTTTAGTGATAAAATTATTGAAAGATAAGAAGTATCATCTTTACAAATTGTAATTGATACACAAGTTAAATAAACGATGATGATTGAGACCGCCGTTTACAGTTTTGTGGACAATGACTATGACGCTGCGATGAAGATCCTAATTTTCTTAGTAACATTCTCTTTTATGATGAAGCCACTGTTTGCCTGAATGGGACAGTAGATCGTCAAGATATTTGTCACGGGAGAATCCTAATTGGACTCGAGACTCCTACAGCCAACGTCGTGGCAAAGTGAATGTATCGATAGGAATAATCGAACGGCGTTTCATAGGGCCTTAGTTTTTTCAAGAAAATCTTGCAGCAGCTTGTTACCTAAATTTCTTGCGATCGGATGTACCCCATCAAGATATTTGGTATCAGCAAGACGGGTATGTGTATTTATTAAATGAATATAATAAAAAGATCTGGATCGTATTGGAAGAATCGGCGTATAATTCTTAATATGTATATACAAAAATCAAAGTACCTACGAAAAAATGTAGCAAAGATCTGAGAAGGAGGATTGCGATGACAAAGCAGGCAGTCAATAAACAAAGTAGATATAAAGACGAATAAAAGTGTGATAGAAGAGGGAAAAGTATCAAGATCCTTCCTAAAAGAAAGGCAAAATCTATTGGTCATATTCTGAGACATAATAACTTTCTGGTAACATTATTTGAAGGACACACCTGGAAAAAAGGAAAGAGGTAGATGAAGGCGAAAACTTCTAGTAAACCTGGCACAACTGATGAAATGTGGAAGTAACAATAACATGCAGAGCGCTGCTGAAGTCCGATAATCATAGTTGTGACTGCAGGCCCTTAGATTGTAATGATGGTTATGGTAAAATATTTTATTTCAATTTTAAAGTAATAGCGGCTGTATACAGGCATTTTGAGGACTCGCTGTACGGTAGTATCGTTGGTAGAAATGTATTTGGGTAGGAGGGAACTATTCGGGGAAAATGTGTTTGTTAAAAACATACATTTTCTTTAGTAGATCACCAACTTTTCGATGCGTCCTTGTACATTTGTCACACTGCGATACGTAAAGTGATCAAGATTGCCGATAGTATTGTTTATCTCGCTTAATAAACATTTCTGCTTTCACAAGTGATAAAGTCGGACATATAAAGTCAAAGTGAAACTTAAGTTATTATCTGATATAATAAACATATTATGGTAGTAACAATAATTTTCTAGAAAGCCCCTTATTAATTGGTTATAACTTTTCTTTGTCGATTTTTTAACAGCAGTGGTAAATGCACATAATATATGTTTGTATGGATATGCATAAGTAGCCTTGGTTTGTTACGTCATTTATCCTTAGAGCAAGCTCGGAAGTATACAACTTTAATTTCGGAAATAACCATACTACTTATATTTTTCTCAAAAATTGCTTTTTGGTTCCTTCATCTATAACCTTATGATCAAGAAGCCTGCTTTAATCAAAGAGAGCAAGCCAAATTGCAAATAAAGCAGCACGCTATACATTTTTATTCTTCCCTCGGGTATATAAATCTTTGGTGTAAGTAAACTTAGTTTGTTAAGTCATTCGTCTTAGAGCAAGCACAGAAGTATACAACTTTAATGTTGAAAATAATGATACTACTTAAATGTTTTTGTCAAAAATTGCTTTTTGGTTTCTTCACATATAAACCTAATGATCAAGAAGCCTGCTGTAATCAAAAAGAGCACACCTTTAGGGCCAAATTACAAATAAAGCAGTAGGCTATGATGTTTATTCTTTCCTCCGGTATATAAATCCTGGGATAACCTTTATATTATTAGTTTATTGGAATGTCAATTTTACCAGTTTAAAACTTGGCACTGCAATTGGTTTAATTTTAGCTTGAATGTCACGCAAAATAGGAACCGTTCGGAAACTCTTTGACACCGGCATTACTTCAAAATTTTAGGATACTAAATTCCACCTAATCGTCCATAATCTTTCGTTATAATTAGTATTAACTGCACACCCATAAAATATACAGGGTGGTTAATCTAAGAATCGATATAAAGCTCGTGCGTGTAGAAAAACTAACGTATTACTATATAGTATATAGGTATACAGTATTTGCAAGGTAGTGGAATCAGGCATACATTTTACAGTAAAATTGTTTATTGCTCACAAAATAATAGTTTTGTTAAATTATCCATATTTTGGCCTTGTGACCTTCTCTGATCGCCAGTGACATCTAAACTTTTAAAAAAAAAGCTTAACCCTTTTTTCTTTATTTTAACTTAAGAGATCTGAATTTTGCTATGTAGGATACGTTTTGTAGTAGAAACTTGAGTAGTACCTATATATATATATATATATATATATATATATATATATATATATATATATATATATATATATATATATATATATAGCGGTTTTAGAGATATTGAGGAAAGATTTGTTTATCAAATTTCAACACTTGTATCCCAGAAATAAAGCGGCTGCGGACCTATGTTCATATAAACAGGCATAAAAATACATGTAAATGTATTTCTATGCGTATTTATTACTAAAACTTATTTATAGTTACTATAAAATATAATTTAAATCTAGCCTAGATGCTTTGGTTACCACAAACTGTGAAATTGAGACCAAAAGAAACAATCTCACAGCGGCAAGCAAATGAATGCATTTTGTTTTAAATGGAAAATTTGCCGCCGGACTAAAAAGTGTCAAGAGACCATTTTTATGAGAAGATAGATATCAGTTGTAATGATATTTCGTTTTAAAAAACAGTTTAAAATTTATGTCGTATTTTGTTGCCCAAGCGTATAACAGAGACCACATTTCTACGGAGGTTTTTTTTGCGTTCAGCAAGACGTTTGAGATGAACTGGACAAGTGTTACCGATACAAGCTCAAGAGAGGATTCGCAGAACTCGAAATGAAGAAAATAGTATTAATGTGCTTGATTACATTGAAGCTTACCCTAAACGCAGTATTAGGGGATATAGAAAGAGATCTGGTAGTTCTTCGATCGGTTGTCCAAAGAATCCTAAAAGAAGAAAAATTACATGAATATCATGTTGAACTTCTTCAGGAGCTCAGGCCACTTGATTTTTACAGACGGTTCGATTTCTGCCACCGGATGCTTAAAATGACCGAGAAAATCCAAACTTTTTGTCTCAAATTTTATTGACAGGTGGAGCTACCTTTACTAGTAGAGGTAAAGCAAAGTTACATAACAACCATTACCGGTCTGTCTGCACGTAATCATCATTGGATGGTAGAAATTGATCATCAAAATCAATTCCGCGTAAATATGCCGTACAGTGTTATAGAAGGTGAAATTATTGTTTTAGCGAATTTTTCGTAAAACAAAAAATTCACTAATGAGGAGATCTGTGTTTATATATATATATATATATATATATATATATATATATATATATATATATATATATATATATATATATATATATATATATATATATATATATATATATATATATATATATATATATATATATATATATATATATATATCGTGCCGATATAGGTAATGTTACACTATATTATATTTTTCACAAAAATTCGACAACTTTTATTTACAATAACTTGCTAAACATTTATTACTAATTACAAACATTTCACAAAAACGTTACAAGAAAATGAAAACATTTCTGCGACAACTTTTCAAATTCAGTCACTATTTGAGAGTGCCTGTATACGGCAGCTCGATTTTTTCGACGAGTAATACAAACAAAAAGCGATCTGAATGTGCCATTTCCATGGGGCTCAGCTCTCTATTAGTATAAAGGCCTTTTTACAATTTGTGATATGTGTTTCTGCAATATGCCAAAAACGTGAAAAGTTACAAAGTAATTGAAATAACTCAAAAACGATGAACGATATCAATTTTTTTCCTTACAAACATGCATTATAATTCAACGGAAAATCCCAAAATGCCATAACATAAGGGGTGTTCTATTAAAAAAGAAAAGTGTGTATCACCAACGACCCCTGTGATTATCAAAATAATTTTATAAGATGCCGCTCAAAACACCCTGTAATTAAAGCATACAATTTTTGATATAAACAAAAATATTGAGTTTTGCCGTAGAAATGCGTCAGCATGTATATGTGTTTTAGGGGTTTTAGTTCGCGCTCATTTGAAGAAATCTTTTCAAAATTCATGTCTTAAGAAAATTTGCTAAAAATAGACTATTAAACCATAAACTCTATAGCTGAAACTACTGCCAAAGCATCAGAAAGAGGGTCTATTTGAAATGGATTTTCTGATAATATTTTAGTATTAAATATATATTTTTAAATATATTTTAAATAAATAGGAATGACAAAAAAATCAATAGAAACAAGATTCAAGGAACATATAACAGCATTAGATAAAATCCACACACCTAGCTACAAATCAAACGTAGCTACACACATTCACAACACAAAACACCAAAAACCAGACATCACCCAATTAAAACTAATGAAAGATGTTAAAGACCACAGAAAAATGGAAATCTGCGAACAATACTACATTCAACAAACAAACAATAAAAAACAATTAATGCCAGAACAAATCAAAGTACAAACATTTAAACAAAACTTAATAAAGGCCATACAAATAGACAAATTATCAAATCACAGTGATCAAGACAGGAGACCGATACACACGACACAGTCCGAAGGCACAACCAATGAGAGAACAGTAAACAGAGCAATGGAAGCTCACGGCGCAGGCGCCACGTACAATCTCAGACGTAGACCACACAGGAGCGATAACAGTCAGTAGCGTGCTGATCATAAACCGGGACGGTTGGAAACTGCAGTCCACGCAAACCAATAAGAAATCACAAACGTACAGCAAACAAATTAAGTGTATATTTAAAAGTGATTACAGTGTAGTGCAATATTCCAAAAGATATATATATATATATATATATATATATATATATATATATATATATATATATATATATATATATATATATATATATATATATATATATATATATATATATATATATATATAGGGTGTAGTCCGAGCTAATTTAAAGAACATTGTTTCTTATATCATAAGTCGCGGTCTCCGCATTATCGAATAATCTGTACAAAATTCGTTAAAAACGAGAAAACCAAGATGGTTTCATCAATCTTCACCGTATTGTAGGTTAATGGCGGAGCATAAGGGTCAGTCCTCGTATATTTACGTTGTTGGTAGCTAAAGAAACGCTTACATAACATGGAAGGAAATATTAAATAGATAACATCTACATGTAAAGAGAATTTTAATAACTGATTTTGCATTTAGAAATCATAGTTTATACATATTCTGTCACACATTACGGATTTAATTTTAGTTTTATGTTTGTTATATTATTATAACAATATCTTTCAATAAATTTAAGATACTTTTATTGTATAAAATTATTTTATTTTCATCTATGCTAAGGTGTTTCAAGACCTGATTGTGCAATACCACCACACAATACTGCTGTTTTATTCATAGAGCTCTTACTTCTTGCCCACATTCAAATTCATGTTTGTTGTTATAATGATCTGAATAATTAGTCACCGGCTTGCGGTAATTATCCTCTTAAGTGATGTGAACTATAATTTTATGAGTGATGAACGTTTAATAAAGAAACTCCTAAAAACCTTCAGACCGTTTCTATTATTTATGACATTGAACATAGAGTTTGTATTGTTTTTTACTCATTTAATTGTTTTATCTGTGTATGTGTTTGTTAAATACGAATTTCTTTGTCTAATACCTACACGGATCTTGGTTAGTAGTAACTTTGTTCCGCCATGTCTAATTGTTGCAGACTTAATGCTTCTGTTCTTATCTTAAGAATGGCCATTCTTAATAATAATAATCAGGAGAAAGTATAATATGCCGGATGTGCCGCTGGGAATAAATTCATATAAAATTCAGATATTGTTTCAAAAGAAAAGCACTCTGGGGGCCGTGGATATTTATTTATGAATGGGCATTTTTTGGACTATTTTTTTCATACAGAAAGACTTTAAAAAATGCAGTCATACTTTTTTAATGGCAACCCCCAATCTTTATTTTTTTTCCGGGTCATACACTATGTCTAAATTAGGTAGTTTATGTAAGGGCAAGGTTTTTTATATATATATATATATATATATATATATATATATATATATATATATATATATATATATATATATATATATATATATATAACAACCCTCTTAGTAAACAATAGAAGTAACCTAATATAAACAATCGGCTTACGGTCACATAATATAATTACATAGCTCAACAATCAATCACCAGTCGATATATTACTTAGCAGTTGTGTTATCTACTTAAGAGTAGTCACGCAAAATGCAAAAGGTTTATTACTTGTCAGAATGATGGCGAAGCCTTAATGTACGGGCGTAATGAGTCGGGCGAGCGGGTGCCAAAAGTGTCCAGTAACAACATCACTAACCTGTAATTAAAAATATACCTGAACACACCGTTGTTCATCTAAAGCACAACCTAACATATATACGAGGGGCATTCAATTACTAGTTTATCAATCATTTACCAATTACACGCTCCACTGAGCGACTCAACATCAATGACTATTTATACTCAAAACTCCACTGAGCAACCCAACATTAACAGCAGTTTCCACGTAATGCTCCACTGAGCAATTTCAACATTAACAGCAGTTCCTACTCAAGGCTACACTGAGCCACATCATAATCTCTCAACAGCGCATATCAATGCCTCAGAACTGCTTCTCAACAATGTCTCTAAATGCTCAACCATTAGGTTCTCAAACAATAATTACTCAGACAATAATTACCCAAGTAATTACTCACACGATAGTTACTCAAATAATAATTACTCAAGCAATATTAATTCAAACATTAGTTACTCAAATAATAGTTTTTAAAACAATAGTTTAGCCTGTGTGTTTGTTTGGGTGCCGTACCCAACACCAGGTCAGTGCCGGCCTCCAGGTGTGCAATGCGGCACAGTTCAATGCCTCACCTAGAGTGCTCGTAACTGTCAGAGTTGGATACCGAGAAGTGCAATGGGCACACGATGCACACTCCAGGGTGTGTCCTTCTCCAAGTAGTCCAACTCCTACACTGGGACTGACACGTGCAATGAGACCAACGGGTGAACTGACCACAGTGTCTCGGTCGAGCTACCAGATCGACCAAAAAGCAACAACGGTACCACCGTGAATACTGAGAAGTGCAATGAACGCATCGGAGCATTCTCTACGATGTGTCCTCTCCAATATCCAGCTATCGACGGGAGTAGGTGCAATGGATACCTAGAGCGAGCTCAGCTGTACCCCTACCGAAATCCATCGATGCAAACAAAACAACCGTGTTGCGGTTACGTAACCTGGGCCTAAACCCAACGTCTCTACCAGTATGACGCCCTACTGGGTGAGCAAACAGCGAAGGTGTCCCTCACACCTTCCAAACTATCATCAATTTACTTTCAAACAGACTCTACTTTATTTACTCTAAACAAATTGACATAATTGAACTCTTACTTAATTTATGAATATTGACTTAACATCGTATAAGTAACAAACGTAATTCAAACTTGGCTCATTCTTAAATTATTTCATAAAGCCCCTTTATTTAAATCAGATAATTACTTCTCAGTTTATAACTTAGCCTCGTATAAATCATAAACGTAATCTAACTTAGCCATTTCTCAAATTATTTCATTAAGCTCTTTTATTTGAATATGATAATTACTTCTCAATCTATAACTTATCCTCGTATAAATAATAAACATAATCTAACTTAGCTATTTCTCAAATTATTTCATAAATCTCCTTTATTTGAATATGATAATTACTTCTCAATCTATAACTTATCCTCGTATAAATAATAAACTGACTTTGAACTCTAGCTACAATTTATTTTCATATAAACTGGTTATTAAATGATTTCCTAAAACCACCCTTAATCATATACCTATTGAAATTGCTCCTCAATGTATAACTCAAACAAATAAGAACAGGTACAATAAACGAACAACAAGCCATGTTCAATGAGCATTCACTCACCTGAATAAATTTATATATAACGTGCACTGTAAATTTCACTAATATCGAGCATATTTTAATGCAGCTCAGGTCATGGTTCACGCACAAATGTGGAGGTATGCTTTACTTCAAAATAGTTCTCAGTTTATAGATAAAGACGGTGTGAATAGTGTGAGGCCCTTGAATCTAAGACATATAGTATTAAGACGCTATCTGAACTACATTGCAACCCCACAGCATGTGTTTCGTTCCGTAAACAATTTTTAAGCGCGTCTGGCTCAACTAACACTTTAGTTTTAATGGGACCACATATGTAAAACTTAACGTGAAACTTGTTCACATATTACCGTGTCTATTTAATACCTACAGAGAATTTTTATAATAAAATAGCCTTATAAGCAAGGTGAGAAAATACATTCCTTACATTTGCTAACAAAAATCAATTTTATTAATTTCTGTTTATTTAAACTGTACAGTTAAATATAAAACATTTCACTCAAACCGTTAACAATAATATAAATTTTACCTTTTACATAGACATTAACCTTGATTACTTGTAAAAAGGTTATTTAAACATTTATATAAATGTTCTATTAAAATTAATTTTGTGAACTGTAAAATAATACCATTAAGTTATGGAGAACACATAATACCAACTATTATTGGCTATGGCGACGTAAGATACTCAACTGAAATCTGAACAGCCTACTACGAATTCACAAACAGCATCAATTGTCTATATCTTGCTTCGCGTTAGAGATGTCGAAAAAAATTATTAGAAAATGTTGTTCAGAATAATTTTCTAACCGCACATACCTTCATGGCACAATTTGCATTTTTTTTTTTCATTATTTTGGTCTTACATAAACTTATTAAAGTTTATTTTTTAATTAAATAATAATAGTGCCGCAGAAAGTAACAATTTGACACTAGTCATAAATCTCTGTCAGATTAAACTTTGAGTTTATTGCTTTTAGTTATCTTAATAATAAGAGTGCCAGGGAAAGTAATAATTGACACTAGTCATAAATCTCGGTCAGATTTAACATGGAGTTTATTGCTTCGAGTTCTATTCAGTGATTACCGAATTAAAATGCCACTGACTTTAAGAGACAAAATCGAAATAATCCGGTGTTTGGTGATCATGCTGGTAGTAGCGGAGAGGTTGCTGCAGAGTTTAATTTGAGACATCCCCAACGTGCTCCCATTACTCGTGGAAAACCGCCGCCATGAATACTTTTTCAACGAAACTGGCAGTGTTATTAAAATCTATCAGAATGACCAACCTCGTCGAGTTATCCTAATGATAACGATATATTGGCGGAGATTCGGGCAAAGCCATGTAAGAGCCTTTGACATATATCGTCACTAAATCTTAGTGAGGATAAAATCAGAAGATATTTTGTTCGTCCCAAGATCAAGCCCTATAAACCAAAGTTCTTACATACATTGAACGAAAGTGATGATAATAAAAGATTGGAATATGGTTATTGGGCTCAAGGTAACTTTTTAAATGACATCTATTTTCTGAAGAAGAATTTGTGTACTGATGATGCTACATTCATCCCTAATGGGGTTGTATCGTCGCAAAACTGTAGAAAATGGTCCAGAAATAATCCTCACTGGGTTATAGACTGTAAAGATAAATATTCCCAGACAGTCAGTGTCTGGTGTGAGATTTTAGGAGACGGGATAACAGGTCCTTCTTTCTTTAATCAACCATTGAATGATGACCTTTTTGTTAACTTCTTGATGGGCAATTTGGGATGCAATTGAAAATCTTCCTCTTAGTGTACGACAGGATAGGTACTTGCAGCCAGATGGTGCATCCATCCTCAATTCAAGGATTGTACGTCAATGGTTGAATCAAATATTTCCTATGCGCTGGATAGGAAGAAACAGTCATTTTGAACTATGGCCTCCGAGGTCTCCCGATATTACACCTCTCGATTTTTATTTCTGGGGAATGATGCGAAATAAAGTTTATCAAACAAGGTGCAGAAATCGAGATGTACCTTGTGCCAGAATAAGGCAAGCGTGTCAAGAAATCAGCATCCCAGAAATTAGACTAGTAGGTGAACGGAATTGTAAAAGACTCGACAAATGTATTTGAATAGACAGATGACTAGTCGAAAGGGATAACATTTGAAACTAATTATTTGCATTATGAAAACTTATTACTATTCTTAACTTTTTCCTAAATTTAACAATTAACAAAAATTGTTTTCCCACAAGCATAAAATAATGATTCGTTTGTAAGTGTTATTTATTTTACTAAAATATTCGAATACATGACACTATTAAATTTAAAAAATAAACTCTCCTTGCCTGTGTATTATTCTTCCCATTTGCAAATTAGTGGCTGAGTTGTAATTTTACAGGCGATATTTCTCGTTTATAATTTTTTGTGGCACCATGCATGTACGTAAAATTAATATTCTTGAGTAGAATCACATTCTGCACTTTCATTGTGTGAGTTCTAATAACCCATTATATTTCCATTAGCGAATCAATTCGCATTGTTTACAACGTGAAATACATATGTCGTACCATTGTGCAATGAGGTTTTCTTTCGGTCAGTACATATTTATTCATATGCACGTTTTGGAATTTTTCTTTGCATGCATGTTTTAGAATTCATAGTTTATCTTTCACGCCGAATTCGTGTCACTGCAATGTATTGTTTCTTGCGTAGGCATTGCGTTCAGGACTTCTTAACAATGCGTTTAGAACGCTTTTAGAAAAAATGAAACCTCGAAAATTAAAAACCCTTGGAGTTTAAATGGAGTTTTCTTTCGGTCAGTAGATGTTTAGTCATATGCACGTTTTGGAATTTTTCTTTGCATGCATGTTTTAGTTTAGTTTTCATAGATTATCTTTTACGCCTAATTCATGTCACTGCAATGTATTGTTTCTTGCGTAGGCGTTGCGTTCAGGACTTCTTAGCAATGCGTTTAGAACTTTTTTGAAAAAATGAAACCTCGAAAATTAAAAACCCTTGGAGTTTAAATGAGGTTTTCTTTGGGTCAGTAGATGTATTCATATGCACGTTTTGGAATTTTTCTTTGCATGCATGTTTTAGTTTAGTTTTCATAGTTTATCTTTCACGCCGAATTAATGTCACTGCAATGTATTGTTTCTTGCGTAGGCATTGCGTTCAGGACTTCTTAACTATGCGTTTAGAACTCTTAAAAAAAATGAAACCGCGTAAATTAAAAACCCTTGGAGTTTAAATGAGGTTTTCTTTGGGTCAGTAGATGTATTCATATGCACGTTTTGGAATTTTTCTTTGCATGCATGTTTTAGTTTAGTTTTCATAGTTTATCTTTCACGCCGAATTAATGTCACTGCAATGTATTCTTTCTTGCGTAGGCGTTGCGTTTAGGACTTTTTAACAATGCGTTTAGAACTCTTTAAAAAAATGAAACCTCGAAAATTAAAAACCCTTGGAGTTTAAATGAGGTTTTCTTTCGGTCAGTAGATGTTTATTCATATGCACGTTTTGGAATTTTTCTTTGCATGCATGTTTTAGAATTCACAGTTTGCATGCATGTTTTAGTTTAGTTTTCGTAGTTTATTTTTCACGCCGAATTAATGCCACTGCAATGTATTGTTTCTTGCGTAGGCGTTGCGTTCAGGACTTCTAAACAATGCGTTTAGAACTTTTTTGAAAAAGGAAACCTCGAAAATTAAAAACCCTTGGAGTTTAAATGAGGTTTTCTTTCGGTCAGTAGATGTTTATTCATATGCACGTTTTGGAATTTTTCTTTGCATGCATGTTTTAGTTTAGTTTTCATAGTTTATCTTTCACGCCGAATTCATGTCACTGCAAAGTATTGTTTCTTGCCTAGACGTTGCGTTTAGGACTTCATAACTCATAACTATGCGTTTAGAACTCTTAAAAAAAAATGAAACCGCGAAAATTAAAAACCCTTGGAGTTTAAAGTGTCTTAGCAGAATGCTGTTACAAGTGCAATGAGAATGTTTTAAAATGTAAAATAAGTTAGTAGGTAACAATTTGTTTAAAGAATTCACTTTATTATCGCGACAAAAGTAAAGCTAAATCTGGTATTTAGCGAACGCTTCGCACGGCTCATCCCCTCAGCGTTAAAAATTTTGTAACGAGTTTCGTCAGTAAATAATATTGCTTTCCAGCGTTGAACTGTCCAATTCAAATGACGTTCTGCAAAATCTGGCGAGATAATTGCTTTCGGAAACCAGCGGTTTCTTGACTGGGCGTTTGCTATATAGTTTCGCCTGAACTAGCTATCACTGTGCCTTTTTTTTTCATTAAAAAAGATTATGTACCTCCATAAAGTAGTAGAAAGTAGCACATTTGATTTGGATTTTTTTGTCTCCTATGATATTTCTATTAGTTCAGCGGTTTAGTCAGAAAAAAATAAATTGCAAATAACATTTTACTGCTCATTTGATCTGACTGAATAAAAAAACATTAAATTGGCATAACTGCTATAAATCGTTATTAGAAAAATTTAACAATATAGTAGTAGTAAAGGGGTAGTATAATAAATGTTCAAAATGACTTCCATTTTCTTGAATGCACAAATTAATTCTTCGTAAAAAAATTTAACTGGATTCTTTCCGATATTTGTGCATTCTCTCTTAGAGAATTCGTTGCAGTAAAAATTCTTCTATGCAGTTCTTCTTCATTCTCAGCCGGAGACGAAAAAACTTATGATTTCAAGGCATCCCATAAACCAAAATCATTTAGGTCCGATGATCGCGGTGGCCAATTTATAAGAGAATCTTTCCCTCTTCCAATCCATCGGTTTGGAAATTTTTGGTGCAAATATTGTACTGCTAGAGTAAAATGGGGAGGAGCACCATCGTGTATGAACCACATGTCTATTCGTAGATGCGGTGGAAGATCACTCAGCAGATCCGTCAGCGTTTGTTGCAGGAACTGCAAATAATTTCATCTGTTAAGTCGAGTTGGTATTACAACAGGCCCGATAATAGAATTATGAATTATTCCAGTCCACACATTGATTTTAAATTCGTGTTGATAATGTGAAACTTTAGTTGCATGGCATCGGGGCTGGCGTAAATATGTTCATTATGCAAGTTTGTGGTACCAGATCTTTTAAATGTAGCTTTGTATGTGAAAAAAAAATTTGGTAAAACTTGTATTTTTAATTCTATTATTTTGATGCTCCTGCAGAAAACTATCAATAGGCAGTAAGTGTTGTACTTTTTTAACATGAAGAGGGATATTAGTTGCTCCTTCAAAACTTCGTGTACGGTACTTTTAGGAACCTCTAAATTAAGGCACAACCGCCTAGTACTAATTTTCGGATCTTCTACCAAATCCAAAATTTATTTCTCAAGTCCAACAGTTTTTGTAGTACGTTGACGTCCTCGATCCATGTTTCCGGGCTGAAAATTACCATTTTCCCCAAGTTTCCTTTCAATACCAGCAAACGTTTGATGGTTTGGTACTTGCCTATTAGAAAATCGTTCCCTGTAGACTCCTAACACTTTCACGACCATTGCCTTGACAAAATCCGTAAACTAAAATCATATCTACCTATGAGTATCAAGTCATTTTTAAACTATTAAAATCTTAACCAAAACGTTCTCTGTATTTGGGTACAGTTCTAAAGTATAAACAAGCAATTTTAGCAAATAGAGTTTGGCAGATTAACAAACACTCGAAGTACAAATCTTGCTTCCATGGCATACTTTTTTATTAAGTTCTATCAAATTGTCTGGCACATGTTGTTATTTGCAAGTTATTTTTTTGTGACTTTTGAGATAATAGAAAGACCATAAGAGACAAAAAAGTTTCCAACTGAAATGTACTACTCTTTCAAAAAATCTCTTTCAAAGTCATTGGCGTACACACTCTTTATTTTTACAAAAACGAAAAATTCACTAATGAGGAGATGTGTGTTTATATATATCGTACCGATAACTCAAAAAATAATGAGCCGATTTTGATGAAATTTGGTACGTACCTTCCTTGAGCAAGTGGCTTGGATAAGTTCTTTAGCCAGGAAAATTTAACCAGTTTTTCTGGGAAAATGTTGGGCTTTCTTTCGGATAATTTTTGTATCTCCGAAAATAACAGAGCTATGACAACCAAGTTTGGTATATACGTTTCTACTATCGAACTTACCCTACATACCGAAATTTATAACTCTAAGCTAAAAGGAAAAAAGCTTTAGGCATTTAAAGAAAACATTTTGGGTGCCACTGGTGATCAAAGGAAAACACAAGATCAAAATATTTTGTGTGGTTAACAAAACCAATTGAATATTACATAGAACGGTTAAGTTTTATTGACGCAAAAAAGTCAAGAAGTATCAGAAACAATATTTAGTAAATTTTACATTTTTTTTCTTTCTTAAAAACGACACAGTCGTGATTTTAAACGTCAAAATTTGCAATTTTCAGACAAATAATCCGAAACAAACACGGATTATGTAGAATAAATCTCATAATAAATATGTTTTACAAAGCCTTAAGTTTCCGCTGCAACCATCATGGTCCTTCATTTTACTAAAATATTTTCGGAAAATCCATTTCAAATAAATAGACCCGCTTTCTGACGCTTTGGCAGCAGTTTAAGCTATATGGTTTATGGTTTAATAGTCCATATTGTAACAAATTTTCGTAGAAAAAAATTCGTTATTTAGAAGACCGCAACTTATAAATTTTAAAACGATTTCTTTAAGTGAGCGCGAACTAGAACCTCTAAAACCCGGATACGGGGTCAGTTTCAGTTGTTATCTGTTTACAGGCTGACGCATTGCTACGGTAAAGCTCAATATATCCGTTATTATAGCAGATATGAGAAAAAATTATATAAGTTAATTATAAAGTGTCTCGAGCTGCATCTTATAAACCTATTTTGAAAATCGTTGGTGATACACACTTTGTTTTTTTAATAGAACACCCCTTATGTTATTGCATTTTTGCATTTTCCATCGAATTATAATGCACGTTTGTAAGGAAACAAAATGATATCGTTCATCGTGTTTCAGTTATTTCAATTGTTTTGCAACTGTTCACGTTTTTGGCACGTATCACAAATAGTGATACGGCGTTTTGACCAATGGATAACGGAGCCCCATGGAAATGACGCATTCAGATAACTTTGTGTTTGTATTCCTCGTCGAAAAAATTGAGCTGCCGCATACAGGCACTCTCCAATAGTGACTTTATTTGAAAAGTTGTCGCAGAAATGTTTTGAGTGTTTTTGTAGGAATTATGTTTTGTAAGATTTTTGTGATATGTTGGTAATTAATAATAAATGTTTAGTAAGTTATTGTAAATAATAAGTTGTCGAGTTTTTGTGAAAAATATAATTTAGTGTAACATTACTAAATGCAACTTCTGTAAGAAAATAATGGTGAATTTTTGTAAATTTTCATATTTTTTTAAGTTTTGGTCCTAAAGCTGTGTTTGAATAATATCTTTGCAGTTGTGTAAATAGCTTGAAGTGGTTCGTGAGCCAGAAAAAATCGGACCAGTTTTTCTGGAACTTTTTAAGTTTATTTTCGGAAAATGTTTGTACTTTTTGAAACACAAAGCTATTTTAATGTACATTGTTAGTACTATATGGGCAATACTGTCAATTAAATGTCCTTATTTTAAAAACAAGACATATTTGCCATTATTTTCTACGATGATCTTACAGAGAACTTACATTTTATTTTTTTCTTGTGTACCATGAAAAATAAAAGATAAAAGATTATATAATGTATTATATATTTTCTAACGAATACTGATTACTTTGTCACACTAAAAAGCAATTAAGTTTACATAATTAATTTACAAAAATAGTATTTTTTATAAATTCATGTATCGCCATCAAACTACAGTTTCAATGTTCCAAAATTAATTTTAGTTAAATAATTGCAATCGAGGTTTGTTCGGATTCAAATTTAACTGAATTTGAAAAATGCAACAAAATATATCCCCCGTTAGAAAAAAGACCATTATTGTTTATTATAAAGTTCAGTAGAATAAACAAAAATGGATATATTAAATATTTTAGTTGTCAGTAGTTTTTACTGAATTTTTATTTAAAAAAATTCACTAATAGAGAGGTATCGATGGTGATACTTTGCAAACAAATTTCAAATGAGCGCAAACTATGACCCCTAGAACCCATATCCGGGGTCAGTTTCAATTTTTATATGTTTATATATATATATATATATATATATATATATATATATATATATATATATATATATATGTATTATGTATGTATGTATATGTATATGTATGTATGTATGTATGTATCCGTCTGATAACTCAAAAAATAATTAACCGATTTCGATGAAACTCGGCAAGTGCCTTTTTTTAATTAATGGCTTGGATGAGTTCGTTGGTCAGGAAAATCGGACAGGGTTTTCCGTAAAAATTTTGAGTTTTATTTCGAAAAAAAATTTTTTCTCCGAAAATTACAAAGCTGTTTTAATGAAATTTACTATATATGCTGCCTTGGGAGAGACATTACTATGTACTAAAATTAAACTTTCTAAGTTGATATTAAATTGAGTTATTCAAATTTTGAATTATCTTTCGGAAAAAAAATTTTTCTCCGAATCTTACAAAGTTATTTTAATGAAATTTGGTGGATATCTTGCCCTAGCAAAGACCTTACTACATACTAAAATTAAACTTTCTAAGTTTATAGAAAATTGAGTTATTCAAGTTTGAAGCATTTAATAAAAATTAACTACCATAACGCACTTGCTGCGTCTCGAACTTTTTGTAATCAACTTGTCATTTGGATGGCATATTATATTGACAGAAAAAGTTTACATGGTTTGTATGTCTGCGTAGAGAAAAGGGTGTCAATCCCCACACAAAATTAACCTAATAAGTTGAAACAGGTCCAATAAAATCATTAGCAGAAAGTAAGTTACGATTGTTTTATTATGTTGATTTTTACAAGTGTTGCCATAATTCTTTAGCTAATTTTCTATTCATTTTATTTTTAAGGCAGCGCCTCAAGAAATGTTTGGGTTTTAAAGTTGTCAAAAAAATTTAAGCTTTAATATGAAAGAAAAATTATTTAAATTTTATTCTATTCACATACATCACAATTGAACATTAGTATAGTTCTCAAGTCATAAAAATTAAGATTAATACTAGAGGTCTGCTTTCACTCTATCGCTATCTAAAATAATTCTGCCAAGGCTGCATGATTTACATACTAGTTGCTATACCTACATAAAAGTGTTTGTCATTTAGTGTCAGTAGTATACTCATATTAAAGTCATTCATAGATTCATTTATTTATACCTTGCGGTTTGATTAAGTATGACATGGACATGCATTGAAAATAATTGTTACTGTAATTATTGTATATTTATCAAGAAATGAAGGCCGATATAGCGGAATTCTGAATCATCGTTCAGGCATCTTTATATGCATTTATATCCCATTATTATATTCTATTGTTCATTATTTTAGGTTCTTAGAATACTTTGTAAAAGTCCAGTCGAATAAGTAAATTAATTTCGTGGATAATTCAAACGGTAGGTGGTAGTGGACTTTTCCTTTACGTGATAGTAAATGATTTTTTTCATGCCCGAGGAAGTACCACCCCTTACATCAAGAAGCCGGTGAAGTCCCAACTGACGTTTCCGGTTATGGTGTATGAGTCGATTTCCCTTATAAACAAAAATGATGATGGCTCCTCCTTGTACAAAACATTCCGGAGATAAAAGATCCCTCCATTCGGATCTCCGGGAAAGGGGTGTGCAGGAGGCGCCGGCATCAAGATTTAACATATCCTTCTCGAATATACGTGGCCTAAATTCTAACCTGAACTCCGTCCACCATTCCCTCCAGACTAATAGGCCCCAACTCCTCTTCCTCACTGAAACCCAAATCAGTGACAAAACGACCACTAATCACCTTAATTTCCCGGGGTATGAGCCCCTTACTTCCTTTAGATTGCATGTGGGTGTGTGCGCATACGTCCGTAGCAATCTACCCTGTACCAGACTCCCCAATTTAGAAGCTGGAAGAAAATACATATTTTGGATAATACTCTCTCTCTCTCTCAGGGTTGTAACTAAATTCATCTGTTGCATTTACCGGTCACCTTCTGACAACAACTTTGTCCAGCTCTTTGACTGCCTTTCTGAAAGAAACGACCACCTGATTTCTGAATATCCTTCCTCCGAGGTCACTATTCTTGGTGACTTCAATGTCCAGGATCTTCAAAAACCGATCCACAAGGGAGAGCAGCGAACGCCATTGCAGTCAGCAATTCTTTAGCCAATATGGTTCAGCAACCTACTTACTTCCCTTGCATCCCAACACAGCTCAAATCCCTTGGATGTCCTTACTACAAAACGTGAATGCTATAAAACATCAGTCACCGCCCCCCTTGGTCGCTCAGACTACGGCGTGGTCACTGCTCCCTGCGCAATGCAACCCGAAGTCACACAATCATCACACCCACGTATCGTTTGGCACTACAACTCCGCAAACTGGGACGAAATGCGGGATTACTTATCCTCATTTCCATGGGCGTGTCTGCTTCTCTCATCCTGACCCCTCTGATATCTCACAAAACGTCACCGAAATTATCCAAGCTGGCATGAAATTATTTATTCCACGTACACAGAAAACCTCTTCAGCCACTCAAAAGCCCTGGTTCTCTAAGTCCTGTGAAAAGGTCAAAGCTCACAAAACGCATCTACATAACCCCAGTCAAGAAAACCGTCGAGCATTTAACGACGCAAGAAACCGCTATGTCCGCATTCTTTCTGAGGCAAAAAACTCGTTTAATAACCACATCAAAAACTAAGTGCTCTCAAGCTCCAACGGCAGCAAACCCTTCTGGACTCTTGCTAAATTTATTGGGAATAATTTCTGCAAGAGCACGTTCCCACCTCTTGTTTCAGGCAACTACAGACCTATTTCTCTCCCTTCAGTCGTCTCGAAAGTGATGGAAAAGTATATAAACACCGAATTACTAAAATTTCTTGAAAAACACAGTCTAATCCACGACAGGCAGTACGGATTCTGTCAGCGCAGATCAACTGCCGACATCCTTTTCCTTGTCACCCATTGTCGCCTAGACATATCCAAAGCATTCGACCAGGTCTTGCATGCAGCGCTGCTTAATAAGCTTCCGGCATATGGGCTACCACCAAAATTCTGTACCTGGACAGCAAATCTCCTCTCCAACCGGAGCATATCTGTTGTCGTGGATGGCCATTCCTCCAAACTGTATCCAGTTAATGCAGGAGTTCCTCAAGGTTCAACTTTAGCCCCTACTTTGTTTCTTCTCCACATTAATGACCTCCTCTCTAGCACATCCAACCCAGTTCACAGTTACGCGGACGACAGCACCCTCCACTCAAATATACAATATTCTAAGCCTGTCTCTTTAGCCCAATTAGATGAGACCGCAGACTCATCGAGGGTTCTGTCTCTGTGGATCCCCAAAAAATATTGGACTGGGGAAGTAGAAATATTGTACAATTCAACTTCATCAAATCTCAGTCTTGCCTTCTATCTCATAAGAGATACACCAGCCCTAGACCCATCACAATGAACAAAAAGTTATTCAAAGTAATGAGTCCTTTTCACTTGTTGGCATTTCTGTGGATCGAAATCTCAATTGGCACCAACATGTCACATCAATTGCGGAAGCGGCTGCTAAGAAATTAGGTGTCCTCTTCCGGGCTCGCAAATACTTTTCACCAGCTAATCTCTATACCTTATATACTTCACAAATAAGGCCAAACCTCGAATACTGCTCCCACATCTGGGGTGTCGCTGCCGCTTCTACGCTCGCTATCCTGGACTCCATTCAGAAGAGAGCTATACGTCTCATCGGTGACCCTACCCTCACCCAAAAGCTACTATCCCTTGCCCACCGACGTGCCGGGTGACCTCTCTCTCTTTTACAGATATCTGCACGGGCACTGCTCGGTGGAGCTTTCTTCCATAGTTACTCCACCTGCTGCCCCCAACAGATCTACCAGGGGAACAGAGCGAATGCACTCTTTTACTGTCCAGGTCACCAGACATAGAACATCTTGTTATGCCCGCTCTTTTGTCCGGAGGACTTCCAAGTTGTGGAATTCCTTGCCGGCACATGTTTTTCCTTCTCCTCCGAACCTCCAAACCTTCAAGTCCAGAGTTAACAAATTGCCTCTTTCCTCCTTGTCGAAACCCACGGTACAATAGTATTTAGGCTGTGAGCCCTCGTGGTGTGTTGTTGAAATAAAAAATAAATAAAAAACAAGATTTTTCCACACAATGTTTCCTTAAGATCTCCGTTATAAATCGTCAAGTTTTCCCCATCAGACGAGCTTTTAGCGAATTTTCGTAGAAAAAATCACCAATGAGGAAATCGCGACTTTTGAATTTTGAAAAAATGTCTAAATGAGCGCGAACTAGGTCACTAAAACATATATCCAGGGTAAGTTTCTATCTATCTATCTATCTATATATATATATATATATATATATATATATATATATATATATATATATATATATATATATATATATATATATATATATATATACATATATATATATATATATACATACATATATATATATATATATATATATATATATATATATATATATATATATATATATATATACATACATACATATATATATATATATATATATATATATATATATATATATATATATATATATATATATACACATACTAACCGCGTTTCATTCTTGATGAGAAAAAATTAAAAACACATCAATCGTATCATAGGAGATGTTTAAAATGGATGCCTTGAACGTCTTGGCAGCAACCTAGTCGTCGTCAATAAAAATGTGTTCTTCTAACGCTAATCCACATTTGAGGCCTGACCGACCTAATCACAATCGTTATTCTTCTTTTTCTTAAGTCAGTTAAATCGCGTGGTTTATTTTTGTATACCGTAAGAAGTCCCTGACATTATTTTTAAAAAATTCGTGTAACATATTCAACATTTAGAGGACAACATAAATAATCGCGGAAACTTGATTTTAACAGGTAGATACGTTATCGGTGTAGTCGTAGTCGGATACAATGTGTCATAAAATTTAAGTATTTTTATAACATTTGTTAATTATACGTTTAGTTGGTAATGTAAATAAATTGAAAGGTTGCAATAAAAATAAGATAATTTAAAATATAACTTGGCTAATTCATGTCAATTTTTAAGGACAATTAAAATTTATAGAGATTTGTAAGCACTAATAATAATAATTAATAATTATAATAATTAGTACATGACTCGTTTTAAATACTTTGCCATTCTATCTTCACTGCTTGAGAGAATTTGAAGAGGATATAAGGGTATGCTGCAACCATAAAAATAAAACAATGGCTTTTTTTTAATATACTCGCTTCTGTATCACATGTTCTTCATTATCATTAATTAAACAAAACTTTATTTTTCCACAAGTTAGCCAATTTTCATTAAAAAAATATTTATTGTTACCTTAAAGTTCTTCCTATTGTTTATTTTATATACATTCATTGCACATGTTTTTCTCTTGATCGAGGGCACTGAACCAGTTTTCTCCTCTAAATCAGTTTTTCTTTTGATTGATGATAATTTTGACGTGTTGTTACACCATTTCTTAAGATCATTTTTAATGGGTGTGCTGCTGAATGTTATCGATTTTTCTTTAAAAGATTGAGTGCGTCTTGGATAAGCCTGTTTTTCATGGATAATTTTAGGTTTTCCTTTGAAAAAATTTGTATCTCCGGAAATAACAAAGATATGGGACCCAAATTTGGTACACAGGTGCCACTGATGAGCAGAGAAACGCATAAAATTGTACATTTCAGACCAAGATTCAGTTTTTTTGGCGCAAAGCGGTCCTGAAATACTGGAAAAATTACTTTAAAAATCTTTATATTTTTTCTTCTTAAAACGTCAAAGTCGAGATTTAAAGAACCTGAAACACATACGGGTTACGTAGAGAAAATGTCGCAAGAAACGTGTTTTACAAACCCTTAGTCATTGTCCTTTTACTAATATATTTACAGAAAATCATTTCAAATAGACCCGTTCTCTGAGGGCAGTAATTTTAGTGTATGGTTGTGTCGGTTCAATAGTGTGTAATTTTTTTAAAATTCGCTATTGAGGAAGCCGCGACTTTTCAGTTGTGTTAAGATTTTTTCAAATGAGCGTGAACTTGGTCCCCTAAAACCCACATATATACAGGGTGAAGCATTTCTACGGTACATTTCAATATTTATGTATTAGTACGCGAAGAAAAAAAAATGTATTCCTTTATAAGCACATCGCGGAAACGGGGGTGTGTGAGATTTGGCATAGTTAAACTTCATATATGGAGAAAGAGTGCAGAAAGATCAAACTTAGGTACAATATGTGTTACAAATAGATTAAACAATATTTTGTTTTCATTAAATAGTCGAATTCTCTCGGTCCGTTTCAGTTCTGAGCCGACAGGTAATATCAATGCCAAACACATATACTCTGTGGTCAAACAGATAAATATAGATGCGCTCATAGTGAAGGTCAAACGCGTAAAAGTATGTGGTCCAACAGTCGCACCGAGATCATAGAGGTATTCTCTATGACAAAAAAACATCAATAACGTTAAAACTTAAAAATTTAATGGATTACGGTCGAATTTCTAATGCACCAGGTCCACTAGTAGGTATCCGTTATTATACAAGATACGTGAAAAAATTGTATACGTTAATTATAGGGTGTCTTTAGCTGCATCTTACAAACTTATTTTAATAATTACAGGTGGCCCATAAATCGTTGGTGATACAATTTTTTTTTAACCGAACATATTTTATTGCATTTTTGCATCTTCCATTGAATTATAATGCATGTTTGTAAGGAAAAAAATATAGTGTTCTTGTTTTTGAGTTATTTCAATTGTTTTGCAACTTTTCACATTTTTTGCGCATCTAAAAAATTATGATACGGCGTTTCTACCAATAGATAACTGTTTCCATGAAAATGACGCCTTAATGCTTTCGTTTATATTGTTTGTTAATTTTCATACTTTTTGAAACAATAAAGTTATTTTGATTAAATGTGATACATTGTTTCTACTATATAGGTTATACTGGTAACCAAATTTGACACCTGCTTTCATTATAAAAAAAGACGTATTATGTAGTTATTAAAAACATTTTTTGAAAATTTAGTACTATAACGCACTTCCTGACTTTTTTTATTTCTTTGGAGTCTCTTTTATTTTCTGAAACTGAAATTAGCGATATGACTTGCAAAACTTCTGCAAATGAGGAGGATGGGGTTGGATCTGCATTCGATAAATTACCTTCAAGATGGCTGCAACATCAACATGTTCGCGGTTGTATAGTGTTAACGATTTGCAATATATTGGTGAGCAGTGGAGGTGGTGCTGTAACTGTATGCGATGAGCTAGCGCCTAGGTTGACGGTGGAAATAACAACTGTAGTTCAGCAAAAATCTGAGTCTTGAAAAACATCCGGGTTATAAGGGTAAATTCTCCTTATTTTAAAACTTTTAACAGCTTTGTCTACTGTTGCCATCTTTTGGAATGCAGCGCCACTTAAACTTACTACCTCATCGATTGTGAGGATTTTATTTAGATAGCTTGTCATAATATAGTCGCATTCTCGAATGTATTAAGCCTTGCACAGTCCAAATAATTTAGATTGTGCGGTTGCATCTGGTGACTTCAGTGAGGGGGAAGTTAGCATCACTGTGATTTTACCAAGCCTTCAATACGCCCTCAAGCTACTTATGACTAATGTGCACATCCAATATCAATGGTACTGGCTTTTTTTGCTGTGCTGAGAATGTTCGATAAAATGATCAAGATATTTCAGAAAGTGCTCACTGTCCATCCGACTAGATCTGTTTGCAAGGCCAATACTTGATGGCGGCGCACCTCTTAATAGTAATGGTGCTAGTATTTCGCTAAGAACCAGGTGTAATGGAGGAACATAGTTTCTAGTGATAGAACATGTGCAAGTCATAGTTATATTGCTACCTCTTTCTACATTCACAATCCTTCCCACTTGTTTTGGTCCTTTTTTGCCGGTATTGTGGTAGGTTTAAGAACAGTGCTTATACCAGTCTTATCATTTTATAAATAATAAACGATTTCTACACTAAAATTATATTTATTTATTTAAAAGTGCCTTGAAAATCTCAACAACAAAAATGTCACTTGACCTCTATTGATTTTTTTAATATACAGTTGGCGGTTACTCGTCAAAAACGCCGGGAGCCAGTGCTCACGCGCAATCTTTTAATGATACTTGATTTTTACTTTTCTGCTAGTTAATACACTACACGTCTCACATCTTATGGAATGAAAACCCAACTGCATCTCCAACAAATGGTGAACTAATAACTGCTCATCGTTTTCGGAAAATACAAGATTGTAGTAACCCAGAGATTTCTCCATTGTGCTGCAGTCGTCCAGTGAAACAGGTTTTGCGAATATTGAATATCCTGGAAGCTTACCCGACACCTGTTCCGTTGCATATTGCAGCTTGAGCATCTTTTTGGCTCAACTTTGGCATATCAAGTACTTTCTCATCTGCAAGAGAATTGTTTTCTCAATTTCTGGGTTTTGTACCATCGAACGACGAACTCAGTGGTCTCCCATGGCTCGAAGTCAGTGGTCTCCATTGCGCCAAATGTTATGACTTAGAAAATAAACTATTCACCTATTCTTGAACCCATGTACCTGTAATGTTTTAGGTTAGATTTGTAGCTAATTTAGTTTACGTAGTTAGTTTCAATATTTATTTCGTAATAATTTCTACAGTGTCTTGATATACCCTGTGTCTATAAAGTAACGCATAAATTCAATAAAATTGAAAGTGGCCATTATTAAGGAAAATTCAAAAACATGTCGATTTTTATTTTCAAAAACTAACTTTTTGATATATAAATATCACCCCTATCGTAATACCTCTTCAAGGGGTAGCTACCCTTTCGACATTTCGAAATTGGATGGTGGGTAGTGTGATGCATCTTTTTAAAGCTAATCCAATTCCCAGCCAATCTAATCCAAATTCAGCAACACCATTTTTTTTTGGTAGGAATAAAATAAAGTGAGTACTGACATTTTTATTATCAGTAACACCTAACACAAGTGAAGCCTATAAATAATTACATAGTTCAGTCTTATCTAATCAAATGTTCGAAATGCCCGCCTTCTTGTGTTTGACAATATCCCCAACGGTCAGCAAATTCTTGTTCGACTCTATAATCTCTAGAGAAATGTTTTTTAATTCGTCGGTAGCATCTGGTTTACTTTTGAATACCACATTCGTCAAATGACCCCCACAGAAAAAAGCTAAGGGCGTTAGGTCAGGTGAGCTTGCTGACCACTCGAATGCACCACGCCTGCCAATCCATCTGCTGGGAAATTGTTGATCCAGATACTGCAGAACATTAACCTCATAATGCGCGGGGGCACCACCTTGTTGATAGCACAAGTTATGATTTATCATACCAGCATTGTGTCCATCAGGACATAATTTCAATAACGTTGGAATGCGAGATTGCTGTAAAAATTGTAGATATCGTGGTCCATTTAGACTTTCATCAAAAAAGTAGGGACCAGTAATCCTACTCCTAACAATTCCGGCTCAAACATTTACCTTTTGTGGATATTGTGTGTGATTCTGTGACATCCATCTTGGATTTTACTTTGCCCAAAATATGCAGTTTTGACGGCTAACTTCTTCATGTAGTGTAAAAGTATATCGTCCGAAAACAGAATATTCGGTACTTGCAAAAAGTTATTATTACATTTATCCATTAATGTTACATAAAACTGCATCCTTCAGTCTGGACCGTCATCGGATCACTCCTGCAAAGCTGTGTTTTATAAGCTTTTCAAGTTTCAATACTTTATGTGCTGTTTGAAATATAATTCGATTCTCTCAGCCAATTCCCCAAACACGACTGTGGGGATTCTCTTCCACTGCCAATACGACGTTTAATTTCACTTCTTCACTTATAGACCGGTGACCTGTTTTTGGCAAATCCTCCACGCTAGACATTCCTCGAAATTTCTTATCTATTCGACTCACTGGTTAATTGATTGATAGACATATCCGGATATTAAGTATTAAACAGCATACACACCTCTGTCTGGGTGTGGATCCAGTCACCACAGCCAATCATCATTCGAACTTCAATTCTTTGAGCTATTGATAAACGCATTTTACCAACAATTTTATAATTAATCTGAAAAAGCAAAGGTTGAAAATTATACGATAACCAAAACGTAAATTTACTACTATTTGTAGATTGTATCGCAAAAAATTATCAAACTTATTCCTGATTAGTTTGTATGCCACATGTCACACAGCAAATAATTGTCATCATCAGTCGATTGTTACAGATACGACATAGTATACAACAAAATCTTGAGTACTTTTCGTACAAGAAGCCCAAGATTTTGAACATTGTTTACAGACTATGAGATATTAAAGTATCATCAGTATCATAAGACTGGACTATGTAATTCTTTACAGGCTTCCTTGTGTTAGGTGTTACTGATCATAAAAATGTTATTACTCTCTTTATTTTATTTCTACAAAAAATGGTGTTGAATAGATAATTGGATTGGTTTTAAAAAGATGTATCACACTACCCACCATCCAATTTCAAAATTGCGAAGGGCTAGCTACCCTTTGAAGAGGTATGATGATAGGGGTGAGATTTTTATATCAAAAAATTAGTTTTTTGACACTAAAAATTGACATGTTTTTTAATTTTCCTTAACCCTACGTTAGGCGCGCGGTATTTTGTGACAAGTTTAGTCGCGCGGTCTACATATGTAGACCATTTTGTTTTATCAACATATTACACCTTATGACACAAATTATTAAAAAAACATTGAAAGCTATTTTTATTTATATATATATTTTCGTCAGAAATGTACTTTTTTAAATATTTTTATATAATTGTTTGAAAAATAAATAAATACGAGAATAACACCTTTCTATACATTTATTAGCATGTATCCAGTTTGAAACAAAAATAAAAATTGATATACCATAATAATTTAAAAAATAAATTAAATTCTGGTGGAACATATGACAATTTAACATAAATGCGCTAAATGCAAAAAATAAACTTACTAACAAACAATATAACGGTAGATGAAAAATGGCAATATTTTCACTCAGATAAACAAGTTGTATACAAAGCTTCTATGTATAATACATTGTATGATTCAATTGCCAATTAAAAATTACTATTACTATTACATATCCGCCATGTGTTCCTTGCAAGCGTAATGTCCGCATTTTACGCAAGCATTTCTTGAGGATTTGTTGCGGTTTCGAGGACAAATATGACATCGTCCGACGTAATTTTTTGATTTCTGCTGAAGAGCGCGGCGGGGTACAAGCGCTTCGAGTCGAAGAAGAATTGGCGCCCGCCTTTTCAGTTCTACTGGCAAAGAGACAATATTTGATCTAGCCTCTATCTGTGGCTTGATGACTTCTCAAGAGAATTTTTTAATGAACTCACTTCTGGAAACTTTTTCTAAGGGATGATTTGATTTATACGCGCAAAGGGCGTTGATGCCAGATATATTCAAGCGGTCATAGAATATAACCATTGGCCAACGACGCAAGTTTCTTGCGACGTTATATTTTTCGCATAACTGATCCTCCAAGTCTACACCAATTTTAGTTTTATTATATTGGGTTATAATATCTGGTTTTTCGGCATCACCTGATTCGGGATCAGTTCCGTTGTCGTGGTGCACCGAAGTCACCAAAATAACTGATTTATTTTTCTCTGGAAAATACGAGACCATTGTAATATCCTCTTGAAAGCCAAACAATGAGGTTTTTTCTTCTCTTTTCTTATTAGGAAATAACTCCAAGGGAATCTCACGTTTATCCTTGTACATAGTCCCAATATACGTCAACTTTTTTTGGTGTAACAACTTTCTTGTCCGCGGAATACTTGTGAACCAATTATCTCCTGTAATGTTACGATTAGTTCCCTCTATGGGATGTACTAATCGTAGTACAACTTCCTCAGTGGAGTTGCTCAATTTATAAGGATCATCTGGCTGGGTTCCCATGTATGTCTCGAAGATTGGAGGTATATGAAGTTTTGGAATCGACTAGAGCGAACATCTTTATACCATATTTGGCTGGTTTGTTGGATATATACTGTTTGAATGAGCAGCGTCCTCTGAAAGCCAGTAATTGTTCGTCTATAGTAAGGTATTCGCTAGCTATGAAAATAAAACAAGATAAAATAAAGTAATACACTAACAATAATTTACACGTTTTAGCAATCAATTATACTTAACTAATCACTATAACCAACCAACAAAATATAATCATTAACACTATGCTGTATATTAATATGCAAGAAGAAGCACCACTTACCTGCTTTGTGCTAAATTATCAAAACAAGAAATTTGGTTCTCCACAAAAAAGTAGCACCATTAGGCGCGTGGTCTACGATCGTAGACCAAACCTGTTTAAACCTGCGTAACTATCGATACCACTCTATTCCGCTTCAGTTTACATACTTAGTCGACAGAGCCGCATGTAACAAACGGCTACTCAAAGACGCACTTGCGTAGTAGATAGTTTACTGAAATTATAGTCGTTTATTTGGGTGTGGTCTACGATTGTAGACCGCGCGCCTAATGTAGGGTTAATAATGGCATTATACCGCCGGTCCTTTTGCCCCGGCGGTACTCGCTGTCGCGGCCACCTATACTAATTTTATACTACATTTAACTAACCTCATGAAATATTGCCAGTTAGCCGTAACATTATGTAGGTAAAACCATAATTACCAATAATTTATTGGTATATTTGTAACCAGTAAACACGAATTCACCATAAACAATGCAAAAATGTAAATAGACCAAAGTTTACTAAATAGAGATATAGAGACTTCTTCTCTGGCTTCACGAGTGTTGGCTCTCTTGGCTGTAACCGGTTGCAGCTGAAAAAACCAACACTTGTGAAGCCAGAGAAGAAGTCTCTAGATATCTATTTAGCATGGAATGGTTCCAGCAAGTAAGAGCAACAACAATTAATAAAACCAAAGGTTTACAATAACGTGTTACATTCTTCCCTACCTCATACCGCAAACCCGTAAACTGCTATGTTTTAACATGGAGATCATTAGCTCATAGTTTTCTTTATTATTTTATTGTTTCAGTGAACTGTGTTGACGGATGGCCGGCGCTTACCTTAAAGTTCTTCAGCAATTGTTCTCAAAAAATGCGCACCAGAACTTGCTCCTGTCCTGACTCGTCTGTTTTAGACATCTTACAATTGAGGTATATTCCCTAGTAACTGAAAACTGCCCGAGTACAACCCGTCCTCAAGAAAGGATCTAAAGCGCTTCCTAGCAACTACAGGCCTATTTCTCGCCTTTCGTGATGGAAAAGTATATAAACACGGAATTACTAAAATTTCTTAAAAACACAGTCTAATCCACGACAGGCAGTATGTATTCCGTCAGCGCAGATCAACTGCCGACCTCCTTTCTTTTGTCACCCATTCTTGGAACAAGTCTGTGGAACTACACGGTGAATCCCAGATTGTCGCTCTAGACATATCCAAAGCATTCGACCAGGTCTGGCGCTGCTTAATAAACTACCGGCCTATTGCCTACCACCAAAACTCTGTACGTGGACAGCAAATTTCCTCTCCAACCGGAGCATTTATGTTGTTGTGGATGGCCATTCCTCTAAACTGTATCCAATTAATGCAGGAGTTTCTCAAGGTTCAGCTTTAGCCCCTACTTTGTTTCTTCTCCACATCAATTACCTCCTCTCTAGCACATCCAACCCAGTTCACAGTTACGCGGACGACAGCACCCTCCACTCAAATATACAATATTCTAAGCCTGTCTCTTTAGCCCAATTAGACGAGGATCGCAGACTCATGGAGGATTCTGTCTCCGTGGATCTCCAAAAAATATTAGACTGGGGAAGTAGAAATCTTGTACAATTCAACCCCATCAAATCACAGTCTTGCTTTCTTTCTCATAAGAGATACACCAGCCCTATACCCATCACAATAAACAACCAAGTTATTCAAAGTAATGAGTCCTTTTCACTTGTTGGCATTTCTGTGGATCGAAATCTCAATTGTCACCAACATGTCACATCAATTGCAGAAGCGGGTGCTAAGAAATTAGGTTTCCTCTTCCGGGCTCGCGAATACTTTTCACCAGCTAATCTCTATACCTTATATACTTCACAAATAAGACCAAACCTTGAATACTGCTCCCACATCTGGGGTGCTGCTGCCGCTTCTACACTCGCTATCCTAGACTCCATTCAAAAGAGAGCTATACGTCTCATCGGTGACCCTACCCTCACCCAAAAGCTGCCATCCATTGCCCACTGACGTGCCGTTGGTGACCTCTCTCTTATATATATCTATATATATATATATATATATATATATATATATATATATATATATATATATATATATATATATATATATATATATATATATATATATATATATGTGTGTGTGTGTGTGTGTGTGTGTGTGTACGGGCATAGTTCCTCCACCTGCTGCCCCCAACAGATCTACCAGAGGAACAGAGCGAATGCACCCTTTTACTGTCCAGGTCACCAGACATAGAACATCTTGTTATGTCCGCTCTTTTGTGCCGACGACTTCCAAGTTGTGGAATTCCTTGCCGGCACATGTTTGTCCTTCTCCCCCGACCTCCAAACCTTCAAGTCCAGAATTAACAAGTTGCCTCTTTCCTCCTTGTCGACACCCACGGTACGACAGTATTTAGGCTGTAAGCCCTTGTGGTGTGTTGTTGAAATTTAAAAAAAAGCTGTGTTCTTCTTTTCATTGTACCCTGTGGATACAATCTAGCTACAGACATATACATTTTTGAAGAAGTCTTCGAAAGATATACTTTAGATAATAGTTTAGGAGGCAACCCGCTTTTAGTGAATTTTTATTTTAAAAAATTAACTAACAGAGAGGTACCGATGGTGAGACTTTGCAAAAATTTCTTCAAATGAGCGCGAACTAGGACCACTGGAACCCACATCCGGGGTCAGTTTCAATTTTTATATGTTTTTATATAAGTTCGTTAGCCAGGAAAATCAACCAGGGTTTTCCAGGAAAATTTTGAGTTTTTTTGGAAAAAAATCTGCGAAAATTACAAAGCAGTTTTAATGAAATTTAACAGATATGTTGCCTTGGGAGAGACCTTACTACATACCAAAATTCAACTTTATATGTTTATAGAAAATTGAGTTACCAAAATTTTAAATTTTCTTTCGAACAAATTTTTTTCTACGAAAATTACAAAGTTATTTTAATGAAATTTGGCGGATATCTTGCCTTAGGAAAGATCTTACTACATACCAAAATTAAACTTTCTAAGTTTATACAAAATTGAGTTATTCAAATTTGAAGCATTTAATAAAAATTCACTACGATAACGTACTTGCTGCATCCCGAATGTTTTCGTTTAACTTGTTCAGAAATCTTGCATAATATCCAGATCTCAGTGACTTAATTAGTTGAATTGCCTATCACTTCTTGGAAGGTACAATCGGTTTTTATTATTTTTTAACTACTACTTGGCATCAATAAAACCTTTATGATGAATGTAAAGTGAATGTTGTATTCTGTATTCTTGTGTGCGTGACCGGTCAATGGTATTGCAAAAGAAAATTAATTTAAATCTCCATGCAAACTTAGTGCTCATAACAATGTATAATAAAATCGGACTATTTGTATAAAGGTAATATAACTGTGATGTATTATTGTACTTGTTTCCAAATCTTTTCATTTTCATTCAAATGACGTCTTTGCTCTTACTTCTTAATTGCCTACGTGGATCAGCTTCCGGCAAATAATTAAAATCAAAACCTGATGTTTTATAAGTGACTGACAGCTTATTACGTAATGACGGACTTGTGGTAACATTTGTACTTGATAGAATCTTAGTTTCTATGATGGATTAATTTTGTGTGTTACTTCAAATATCTGTCTGATCTTATAGATATTGAAAACGAGTAAGTTAAACGTTGCTGGATGCCAGGGTATAATGTCTTAATTATGATGCAGAATAACAAGAAAAGACTTACATCATATAGTCTTGAGTACCTTAGACTGCGTTTTCTGTAAAAATTGTTGACATTTACCTTCCAAATTTAAGAGCTTCCTATTTTAGACACCAAATAAAGCTTTTCATTTTTTTTATCCTTTCAGCTCACTTGATAGAAGATACCGGTTCCGCTTTTTATTTTTGTAGTTGCTCAGCTTAACCGCAGAAAATAATATCATGTCCTTTATGTGCGAAAAAAAAAATAACAACACAAAAATTAAGTTTCAATTATATTGCGCTGAATATTTGATTATCTATTTGTCCACTCCTTTTGTAGACAAAACTCTGTTATGACTTCCAAAAAGTTCTTAAATGAGCTTAAACTAGGGAGAGTCCCTAGAACCAATACCAAGGGTCAGTTTTCTTTTCCTACAAAATTTGTATCTCCGTAAATAAAGTTACCTCGTCGAAATTCGTTACGCAAGTTTTATAGTTAGTATAGCAGTGCAAAATGTCAAGTTTCTATCTATATATGACTTGGGACTCACTCTCGATAACAATTTTTTTTTTTAATTCAAAAGACAAATTTATTGAAATGAAATATTACTATACTTAGTGATATAAACAGCTTAATTAATAACAGATTATAATTCTAATGAAATACTTAAATATGTTGTTAATGATCAAAGACCAACCCACGCGCATACATTGCGTCGCGTGCGCGGAGAAACTTGCGTCGTGGCAGGAATGGACCTAGCCCAGCTACCTATCTAACTGGCTTCGCACCGACTTCAAACAGATAAGTAGGTAGCGCATATAATATTTTATTTAAATTCATTGTTGCTTTTAAATTAAACCTGTAATCCAGTAATTTTCGCTTTTTAATGTCTAGTTTATTCGTTTTAATTATTATTTTTTAGTTTGTCTATTATGTTATCGTATATTTAGTTATTATTGTTATTTTTATTACTTGTCTATAGTTAATTGTACACGAGCTGCGTCTACTGTTTAGTGTGATTTCGAAGTGAGTTAAGTGGAAGAACAGAGGGCGGTGACACTTTATGGCACCTTTCATCTGAACTCCGCCTTTTCACATACTGATGTCAGTTTAATGTTTATTTTATAGTTTACCTTATATTTGTAAAGTGGGTCTGTGAATAAAGGCGATAATAATAATAATTATTATTATTGTTATTATTATTATAATCATCATCATCATCATCATTATTATATATATATATATATATATATATATATATATATATATATATATATATATATATATATATATATATATATATATATATAAAAGTTCTTTCAGTAGGCAAAAGAGGGCACGATGTTAAAAAATGCTGTACCTATTACAAGCTTATCCGATTTTATAGACAAAAGAATCACCATAACTAACCACTATTAATACACCCAATCATAATAAATAGCGAGCAGATTAATTTCACTTATCAGACATTCAGTTAATAATTCATATGAACTCACACAAAATTTAAATAACAATCATTCTTCAAATAGTAAACTAATGTTGTTTGGTCAGTTTCAAATTTTATATATATATATATATATATATATATATATATATATATATATATATATATATATATATATATATATATATATATAGTGCTCAGGCTTCGCTTTTTGTTTTTGGGTACGGGAGGGAGAAATGCATCATGCAGACCTCTTTCACGACACCGCAGTGCATGGAATTTCGATGTATTGTGAGACTCCTACTCACTAAAACTCCGCTCCTACCTTCGTCGGAAAGATTTCACACAATGACGTTTGGGATTGAATGTTTCCATTCTGTTTTTGCCGCGGGGGCGTTAGCGGGTAAGTATAATAAGCTTTAGACGCTTATGCCTATGTGGAAGTTGCTCATCGTAGTCGGTCGCACAACGGAGCATTTGGGTGAGAAGCTGCTTTTGCGAACTGAGTTGTGGATAGTTGAGTTATAAACTCAAGTATCGAAGGCATTTTTGGATCATAGTGAATCTGACTGTTTCTGACAAACCATGGCGCTTCGGTAACCATTCTCAGAATGATTTGAAGGGTCTTGATATGTGTTGCGGCCGCGGTGGCCCATGCAGGGCATGCATAGGTCAAGGCTGGCCGGTTTATGACTTTGTACATGAGCAATTTATTGTTCGTGGACAAGTTGGAATTTCTATTTAGAAGTGGGAACAGCTTCGAGATGAACATCGAGGCTTTTCGTCGGGCATGTTGGACATGGGGCGCCATGCTCAGCGTTTGTCAAGGAAAACCCCGAGGTATTTGGCGGAATTAGACGGTTGTCTAATGATACGTGTTCGTGAGGTGTGTGCCTCTTGGAAAATAAGACTGCTGTACATTTATCGGGGTTAATGGCTAGACAAGATTTCCTATACCAGCCTTGCAGCTCGTCTACGGCGGTCTGAAGTCGTTCGGTTATTATCCTCGACTGAGTGGAGCTGCTGATTAATGGTAGATGGTAGTGTCGTCTAAGTACAGTGCGTATGTCACGTTTAGGGGCGGTAATATTATTATTTGCCTTACGGCAAGCATAGACAGGTAGTGGATAATAGCGTGAAGCGCCATCTCTGGATTTGTGACTGTTCTAGGCTTCCATGGAAGCCTCCATTCACACACAGTGCAAAAGAAGGAAGCTGTGCGAAAACAAGTACCACCCTGGCTAATACCATTACGAACATTGAATGTTATCACTTGCTAGCCAACATCACTCCAGTCCCACCGGACTTGCAGTATGGAGGTAAAAAAGACGAGAAATAGACCGGTTTTGTCCTTGTAAAGACTCATCACTATGTCATACCTGCGCTCCAGAAGTGGGCGTTAAGGCTGACATTGTCCTACCAGGTAGTGGAGAATAGCGCGAAGACCCACCTCTAGGTTTATGACGGTTCTAGGTTTCCGCGGCAGCTTCCATGCACACACACTGCAACAAGAAGAAAGAAACTATCGAGGAAAAGCAACTGGCCAACGAACTCATCCAAGCGGTTGACGAAAGAAAGGCGAATGCCATATTTCATCAAAATCGGTCGATGTCTCAAAAAACAGTTGACCGTATTGATGAAATGTGGCACATCAGTGTGTTCTTCGTTTTCAGTTAGGTGTTAGTTATTCATTTTATTTCAATTTTAGATTGTATCTTAGAAAGGATTATTAAATCTGACTTATTTATGTAAGTCACGTTTGTTTTTCAAGAACTAATCGAACAAACATTTTAGTGTACATACGTATTACATTTGATGGTGTAAAGATGAAAGTATGTAAGATGCAACTGAACGCGAGAAATTCTGCGGATTATTCCCATTGGACGTGTAATTTTATATGTTTTTTTTTATTATGGCAAAATGCATCACATTACATTTACCTTGTAAGGTATGCTTCACTACTTCTCCATATTAAACTGTCCATTTACAGTTTAGAGAGATTGCTCGGATTACTGGTTTCTATGTCAATAGAGAGATAATTGATTGAAGATGCATTACAAACATAATAGTAATGTAATTTCGAATGTGGTGATACCTTATCTATGTGTCCGCTAAATCAGAAGCAGTGGCATTGATACGCCTCTATATCTGCACCAAGAGTTTGGTAAATAGAGTAATATAATGCCATACCTTACTTGATGGCTTACTTATTAATAATAAATTCTATTTTTGGTAAAAATACACTGTTCATTATATAGTGGCCTTTGAACGAAAATTTTAGTCTCAGTATAATTATTTGCAGAGTTGCAAATAAAATGTCGGGACGCAGCAAGTGCGTTATAGTAGCGAATTTTCATAGGAATTGTACACTATTATTATACGGCATATTAGTAAAGTTACACAGACCTTGTAGATCGAATTTAGAGGTCCTAGTACGCGCATATTTGAAAAATTCTTTCAAAAGTGTTACCATCGATCTCTCTATTATCAAAAAAATCTTGCGTTTTAACTCCTTTTGAGAAAAATGCCCAAAACTTAATTTTCTATGAAGCTAAAGAACTAAATGTTGCTATATCTGCCAATAGTGTAAGTCTCTTTAAAAGAAACTTGTATTACAAATTTCATTTAAGTTATACAGAAGATTTCCAGAAGGAAACTTAATTCATATTTAGAAAAATAAAGTATCTGCCAAATTGTAAACGTAGCAGTTATTTTTCCTTATTAATCGCCAGTATGGTTTCGTTTTAGTCAACCTAATTAAACCTGTTTTTTCAATATCAACAATAACAAAATTATAATTTCAGACTCAAAGGTGACAAGCTTATTTAGGCGTTTTAAACAAAAATGAGATCTTGTTCAAAATGTATGAAATCTGTTCACTATTGTTTCTCCAAACGTCAAAATAAGTCATAAAAAAAACATACACTTATCGAACTGGATTCAATTGCGTGACCTTCGGCTTATGAGGCAAAGCGGGACGTCTCTGAGCTATCTGGGTATACGTCAAAAAACGTTTTGTTTAGGTGATACATTAGATCGGCTTCATGCCCGGGATATTATATTCAAAGTATACGTAACAGTAGAATTACCATTGAAACACATCCCACGACTGTTTCGGTCTTATATGACGTCTTATGTTTAAGTTTAAAGATAAAAGAAACTATTTTAGAATCATTTGTATACAGACTTGGCTTGATTTTGTTTACATTCGTACTATATTATGCGACAGCATAATATTTCTATGCTACTGTATTTGATGCCGTTCATAAAGCTACAAATATAGTGTCTTTTACTAATTGATTGAATTTCCCAGTTAAATAACAATTACTTGGCAATTTTTTAATTTCATGTCGTCTGTCATTTTCCATAATTGCGGCCGAGATTTTACGATTGTTGGTTCGGGTAGTATGTGTTATGCCTGGTATATATTTAGTTTGGTTGCCATTCATGTATAGTTTATACATGTTGTATGAACCAATCTACGCCTGGCAGTTAACTACTGTGTCTGTCAGGCATTGGACTAGTCGTCTCAACGCATGTCTTTGGGATTTTATTTTTAATTTGGAAAAAACTAAATATTGTATACCAAATTAGTTAACAACATAGGTTTATTTGCACTATTTCTAGCCACATGTAAAGTCTCATTGCACTCTGATATTTACAAAAATATAGCGTTTTCAAAAAGTTCCCCTGATTTTCCACCGGAAAAACTTGAGCATAAAGGCTGATTAACGAACTCGACCTCGGTTTTCGCACAGACAAGATTTTTGTCAACTTTGGTTGAAATCAGTTTAGTATTTTTGAGTTATCGCTCGGATACATACATACATACATACATACATACATACATACATACATACATATATATATATATATATATATATATATATATATATATATATATATATATATATATATATATAAATTTTAACGGACTTTGGTTTTGGGTTCTAGGGACGCAAATTCGCGCTCATCTGAAGAAATTTTTTCAAAAGCTTTTCATCGTGACGCCTCTATTAGCGAATTTTTCTCAATGAAAATTTGCTAAATTCGCACGCTTACATCAAAATGGAGAGGTACACCACCTTCTTAATAATTTTGTTTTCTAAATCATCAACGCAGTCTAAAGACATGTCTTCTCGCCTCTCACTGACTCTTTCTTTAACAGTTGTTTTCCTTCGCGTCACCTTATTTGTAACCAAGTTTGCCAGAAGCTTCCCCTTGGTTCACTGCTGCCCGTTTTCCATGTATGTTTCCTTTAAATATTGTTTCTATTATTAAATTAGATTGACGAATTTTCGTAGGAAAAAAATGTATAATGACCGCGAGTTAAAGCAGCTACAATCTACAAGAATGTATTGAAAACTTCTTAACCTACAATAGAAAAGACACTAATTTTTTAAAACGAAATTTTATATATTCAACATATCCTCATCCAAGACTTTCACATTTAGCAGAACGTTTACGAAGCAATTTTAAACCCTTTAAAAAATGTTTGTCTCCGTCTTCAAATCACTCGTTAACATCACATAAGACTTCGAAATTTTTTTACCTTCCTAATGTTTTTTTGGGCTTTGGTAATGAATAATAGTCTCGGCGTGCTAAATCCGGGGAACAGGGCGAGTGGTCAGCCAATTCAGAACCAATTTTGTCAATTGTTTGCAGTGCAATTAACGATCGGAACTCTAGCGTTGTGTGTGTGTGTGTGTGTGTGTGTGCGCGCGTGCGTGTGGGGGGGGGGGGGTGTGCACGCGTGGGTGTGCGTGCGTGTGTGAAGTATAAGTAAATAAACCTGTGTTGTGAATTTTTCCCAAATTGAAAATAAAATCTGAAAGACACGAATTGAAACAACTTAAGTGGTTAAAGTATGATGCCGGACAAAGACAGAGTATCACCTGCCACGGGTAATAATATAACGACAACCAAACAAAATAACCCACGTAAGGCGGGATCGCCACAACATCCTAATGTGCAACGAACGTTCGCACCCGAACTGTGGCGATCCCCACGCTAATGACCGCCTTCGGATATATTCGGATGCGCGGATTTGTAAAATGTTTAAAAATATCCAGTCTGAAATTGAGAGGGGAAAGTAATGAAGTTTGATATCAACTACTTGAAGTAAAAACCAGATGGGATAGTGTGTTTTGTTTATTTATTAAGATTTGACAGTTCTGTTTTGAGGTTTAGTAGTAAATGATTGTCATTGAAATAGATATAACTTGTATATTATGCTTTTAAAATTGGGAACCAAAGAATAATAAAGTGTTGTGTTTATTTATTATGATTTGACAGTTATGTTTTGAGGTTAAATAGTACATGATTGTATAGGTTTGTAAAATTGGTATTGGAATAAGAATATTAACGTTAATATTCGTTGATAAATTGTTCAAGTAGGTAAGTTGTAAGTTATTTGGACAATGAATTGACTTCTTGACTTTTATGAATTCGGGCGTAGGAACATTGTGTTTGTTTTCACTTGCTGTGTTAAAAAACTATTAAAATGAACCGCAGAAGAAATCAGGGTTTAGTTCACCATAATGGATTCTCATATAAACTGACGCTCACAGAAAATAACACAAGTTAGATAAAGTAACAATTTCAGTAGACATTTTTTATTGTTAATATTAGTACATTTTTATTAAGAAAATTCACTAACAGAATTTGTTTAAAAAACTTTCTTGTTGTTGAAAAAACCGGTTCGATTAGGTTGACAAAACCAAATCATCCAGGCGATTGACAAGGAAAATTACCTGCTGTTTATAATTTGGCAGATACGTGCCTTTTCTAAACATGAATTAATTTTTTTTCTGGAAAGCTTTTGTAGCTTTAATGAAATGTAATGGAAGTTTCTTTTAAAGAGACTTACAGTACCTAGATTCACCAAATTTTAATTTTCTAGCGTCATAGAAAATTTAGTTTTGGGCATTCAAAATTTTTTTCTTAAAAGGAGAACGCAACATTTTAATATTTTTTCTGACAATAGAAAGAGAGAAATTCCACAAATGAGCTTGTATTAGGACCTCTGAACCCGATCTTCGACGCCTGTTTAAATTAAAAGTATTACTTTCAGTAATATGCCGTACCAATAGTGTAAAATTCTTATGAAAATTAACTATAACGCATTTGCTGCGTCCCGAAATTTTAGTGAATTTTTATTTTTAAAAAATCACTATTAGAGAGGTATCGATGGTGATACTTTGCAAAATTTTTTGCAAATGAGCGCGAATTTGGGCCCCTCGAACCCATATCCGGGGTCAGTTTCGATTTTTATATGTTTATATATATATATATATATATATATATATATATATATATATATATATATATATATATATATATCCAACCCCATAACTCAAAAAATAATTACCCGATTTTGATAAAACTCGGCAAGTGTACTTTTATTAATAGCTTGGTTGAGTTCGTTAGCCAGAAAAATCGGACACGGTTTTCCGGGAAAATTTTGAGTTTTCTTTCGAAAAAAAATTTTTTCTCCGAAAATTACAAAGATATTTCGATAAAATTTGGTGTACATATTTCTTTAGGAAAGACTTAACTATGTGCCTAAATTCAGCTCTCTAGGGTTACAGAAAATTGAGCTATTCAAATTTGAAACATTTATGTTTAATATCACCGCGTTTCATTGTCAATAGCTTATATGAGATCTAGTATGTCGTTGCCATGGTAACGGAACATTTGATATTATTGCACAGGTGTGTTGGACGCTGTTACTGATGTCGTATGGTATTGGTATGAGATTATTTATATGTTTATTTGTTTGAGTCGACGAATTATTTGTGTCATTTGGGAAATTTTTATATACAAGTGCAAATTATTCCTTTATTAATGTTAGTGGGTGGATAGTGTTTGTTATGTTTCATCAACACGTACAAAGAATCGAAGTTTTACAAAAGGGCTGATATGCAACAGGTTAGTTCTTACTCTCTGATGCTTTGGCGATAGTTTTAGTTAAGTTTATGGTTTAACGGTCCATAATTTTTAGCTAATTTTCGTACAAAAAATTCGTCAATGAGGAGACCACGACTTTAGAATTTTAAAGAGTTCTTCAAATGAGCGCAAACTAAGCCCCCTGAAATCCATATCCGGGTTTAAGTTCAGTTTTGATCTGCTTACATATATACAGGGTGACGCGTTTCTACGGTAAAGCTGAATATAATTATTATTATACAAGAGACGAGAAAAAATTCTATAAGTTAATTATAGGGTGTCTTGAGCTACATCTTATAAAATTATTTTGACAATCACCGGCTGGCCCACAAGGCGATCGTTGGTGATCCCTACAATTTTTTTTCGAACAGCCTTATTTTATTGCATTTTTATCGAAGTATGTTTGTAAGAAAATAAATCAAGACGCAGTAAGTGCGTTTTGGTAGCCAATTTTCATTAAATGCTTCAAATTTCAATAACGCAATTTGCTATTAACCTAAGATTTGTTGGTTAGAAAATCAACGTTTAAGGTATATATTGTCGGAAATTTTTTTGTAAATTTTCAAACAATAAGTTATTTTGATAAAATATGGCACATTGTTTCTACTATATAGGTTATACCGGTAACCAAATTGATGACTGCTTGCATAAAAAGACATATTTGATATTCAAAGCATTTTTATAAAAATTCACTGCCATAACGCACTTGCTGCGTCCAGAGTTTTTTTTAAAGTTACGTACCCCACCCACTTGCAGATTAGTAGCTTTGTCATGAAAGTAAACAGTTTTTTGTTTTGTTTGTGTTATATTTAATAGCCTTGTACTCCTGGAAGGAAATTACCTCCCATGTGGGTCGAAAAATAAATAATAATGACTAGTTATCGTATATACATGTTGTCCTTAATCTATCTAAGACATCTTAATAATGTGTGAGTAATTGTCATTCAACCTTAAACATATTACTATAAGAGCCGCTATAATCTAGGTTAATTTAATACGTTATATTACGTTAAAGTTTCCAATATACAGGGGTGATATAATTATTAACTTTACGTTTTAATTAATGTGGAACTATTTTGCAACGTCGCATTGATATTGTGTTAATATGTTACGAGGGTGTAATGGTATTTAGTTAGCCTTGACCTGATATGACAAAAATATTGGGAGACCCTAGCAACGGACAATATTTTATTAGAAATTAGTATTAGTAACTAGCATCTAGCCGTACCATACCTTGGCTTTTGGGCTTCCGCATGCGCAGTGGGCTACCGGGATAATTAACATAGCTGGTGTGAGTTTTTTGCCGTTTTGGACCTCCTTGAGGTGCTTTTTACACACAATCCTCCAAACTAACCTTTCTGATCTGCCCTGACATCAGTTTGCCTAATTAAATGCTAAAAGAGGAAGGAAAAATCAACCCTGCCGTATATCAAGGTCATGTGACCAGAATGTATACTTTTCCTTCCCCCTTTTCCTTCTTTTAGCTTTTGATTAGGCAAACTGATGTCAGGGCAGGTCCGGAAGGCCAGTTGGGAGGATTGTGTGTAAACATCACCTCAGGGGGGTTTAAAACGGCAAAAAACTCATGAGTTGCGAGCCATGTTAATTATGCCGGTAACTCACTGCGCATGCGGAAGCCCGAAAACCAAAGTAGAATTGGTACGGCTAGATGCTAGTGGATTAGTATATTTATTAGTACATAATTTTACAATGTGTTTCACAAAATGCTTAATGCTTCTGCTTGCAGTAAACACAATTTTGATTTCTCACTAGTCAAACGGAACTGCCAAATCTTGCTACTGTCACATTTTTTTATTTTGTTAAATATGTATTTAATAACTTTGAACTTCCTTTCTGTCAGTAACAGGTGCACTATCACTCCAAATGTTCAGCTCTTATTTTACAATAACTTCTCTTAAACCAGAAGATTTTTCCAAAATACTGATAGGACATCTTAATAATGTTTGAGTAATTGTCATTCAACCTTAAAGATATTACTATGGCTGCCATTTCTATCAATTTTTAATAAATTTCTTTAGATTGTAGATTGCTCAATGGGTCGTATATACCGGTAAACCTTGAACGTAGGGACAGATATATTGACAGACACGAAATTCAAGTACAAACCGTCAATATTCCTCGTATGGTAACAATTTTTATCAATTTTTGATAAATTTCTAAGTTTTAGATTGCAGATTGTTCAATGCATTTGGCCTCTCAGCTCTGAGACTCCAGTGGGGTCTTTTGCGTGTGTCTCGTTTCCCTAATAGTTTCCCAAAAAGTTCAGACTATTTATGTAGTCAACTGTCTTTTTGGTATCTGTTTCACCTATTTCCTGGCGTGTTAGGGTTACCCCTCCAAGGTATTTGAGCCTTTTGCAGAACTGGGCCATGCAGTCGCATAGCAAGTGTTCTGCTGCTTCAGTGCAGTCTCTGCAGTTTTCACTGTCCGCCTTACCCATCTTCATAAGGTGGTGCCTTACTGGGAAGTGTCCTGTGAAAAGTCCTGTGATTATTCTCAAGTCGTTCCTGTTTATTTCAAGAAACAGTTCAGACTTCTCTGTTGATATGGTGATGAACCGTATTGTCTGCCTTAAGCGTGGCGTTTTCCTCCAGTATGACAGTATTTGGTTCCTCTCCCAAGTATCAAGGGAGGCTATCGGGAGGGGGTACGAGATACAGGGCTATGCGGACGACAATGTCATCATAGTCCGAGGAATTTTTACACAGTTAGTGTGGGAGCGCATGCAGACAGCACTGAAGATGGTGGAAAAGTGCACGGTTGGCCAAGGGCGCGGGGTGAGCCCCGAGAAAGCAACCTTCATACCGTTTACGAGTAGTAGGAAGTGGGAGAGCCATAGAACTCTCACTCTATACGGTAGAAGCATCCCAATGGCCAGGGAGTTAAAATAACTTAAGGTCGTATTGGACTCTAAGCTAACCTAGAATGGTAACGTTGAAAAAATACTGCGTAAGGCAGTTATGACCCTAGCCGTCACTAGGCGGCTATATGGAAAAACGTGGGGACTAAGACCTAGTATGGCCCACTGGCTGTACACAAGGGTGGTCAGACCATCGTTAACATACGCGGCACTGGTCTGGTGGCCTAAGGTGACACAATCCAGTGTCAAACAAAAACTAGGCCAGATCCTTGCCTGGGCATCACAGTGGCCATGACTTCAACCCCAACAGCCGCCATGGAGGTGTTGCTGGATCTGCCCTTTTATTTTTAACAGTTATTTTATTATGAATAGAAAATTTCACACTTAGATTATGACTACAAGTTACTGGCTTAACACTAATAAGTTATAACTAAATAAAAGGAAGTTAAAACCTTAGATTAAATGTCAGCATCTACTAAGCCCCCTCCTAAATTTGCGAATTTTTCAATACGGTTTCGCGATTCTCGAAAAGCTGCTTGTACCTTTTATCTAGTAAGTAATCGATAGAACTGCTTGTGTTATGTTTTTTAATATTTCATTATCCAAGAATTTCATTTGAAACAAATAGTTAACTTGTACTAATAATCTGTGTGAACTAAAAAAATAATTAAAAATAAAATTCTTTGATTTGTGAAATAAATATTTTTTAATTTTTTATTTCAACAACACACCACGAGGGCTCACTGCCTAAATACTATCGTACCGTGGGTGTCGATAAGGAGGAAAGAGGCAACTTGTTGATTCTGGACTTGAAAGTTTGGAGGTTCGGAGGAGAAGGAAAAACATGTGCCGGCAAGGAATTCCACAACTTGGAAGTCCTCGGGACAAAAGAGAGGGCATAACAAGATGTTCTATGTCTGGTGACCTGGACAGTAAAAGGGTGCATTCGCTCTGTTCTTCTGGTAGATCTGTTGGGGGCAGCAGGTGGAGGAACTATGGAAGAAAGCTCCTCTGAGCAGTGCCCGTGCAGATATTTATAAAAGAGAGATAGGTCACCAACGGCGCGTCGGTAGGCAAGGGACGGCAGCCTTTGGGTGAGGGTAGGGTCACCGATGAGATGTATAGCTCTCTTCTGAATAGAGTCAGGATAGCGAGTGTAGAAGCGACAGCGGCACTCCAGATGTGGGAGCAGTAATCGAGGTTTGGCCTTATTTGTGAAGTATATAAGGTATATAGATTAGCTGGTAAAAAGTATTTACGAGCCCGGAAGATGAAACATAAATTCTTAGCAGTCGCTTCTGCAATTGATGTGACATATTGGTGCCAATTGACATTTCGATCCACAGAAATGCCAACAGGTGAAAATGACTCATTGCTTTGAATAACTTGGTTGTTTACTGTGATGGGTCAAGGGCTGATGTATCTCTTATGAGATAGAAAGCAAGACTGGGATTTAGTGGAGTTGAATTGTACAATATTTCTACCTCCCCAGTCTAATATTTTTTGGAGATCCACAGAGACAGAACCCTCCATGAGTCTACGATCCTCATCTAATTGGGCTAAAGAGGCAGGCTTAGAATATTGTATATTTGAGTGGAGGGTGCTGTCTTCCGCGTAACTGTGAACTTGACTGGATGTGCTAAAGAGGAGGTCATTGATGTGGAGGAGAAACAAAGTAGGGGCTAAAGCTGAACCTTGGGGGACTCCTGCATTTATGGATGCAGTTTAGAGGGATGGCCATCCACGACAACAGAAATGCTCCGATTGGAGAGAAAATTTGCTGTCCAGGTACAGAGTTTTGGTGATAGGCCATATGCCGAAAGTTTATTAAGCAGCGCTGCCTGCCAGACCTGGTCGAATGCTTTGGATATGTCTAAAGCGACAATCTGGGATTTACCGTGTAGTTCCATAGACTTGTTCCAAGAATGGGTGACAAAGGAAAGGAGGTCGGCAGTCGATCTGCGCTGACGGAATCCATACTGCCTGCCGTGGATTAGACTGTGTTTTTCAAGAAATTTTAGTAATTCGGTGTTTATATACTTTTCCTTCACTTTAGAGACAACATAATGGAGATAAATAGGCCTGTAGTTACTAGGAAGCGGTTTGGATCCTTTCTTGGGACGGGTTGTACTCTAGCAGTTTTCCAGTTACTAGGGTACATACCTCTATTGTAAGATGTCTGAAGCAGACGTGTGAGGACAGGAGCAAGTTCTGGTGCGCATTTTTTGAGAACAATTGCTGGGATCTCGTCAAGGCCAGAGGCTTTCCTGGTATTAAGAGAAGAGAGCATCTTTCGTACCTTTTTAGTTTTGAAAATGATATCCGTCATTTTATGCGCGACATTAGGGACTGTTGGTGGTTGAACATTTGGAGGTGGGTTGAGAGTAGAATTGCCGGCGAACAACGAGACAAAAAGTTCAACCTTGCCCACGGCGGTAGAAAGAATTTCATCCCCTGAAACTAGAGGTGGGAACTTGCTCTGGCACAAATTATTCCCAATAGATTTAGCAAGAGTCCAGAAGAGTTTGCTGCCGTTGGAACTTGAGAGGACTTTGTTTTTTATGTGGGTATTAAACGAGTTTTTCGCCTCAGAAAGAATCGGACATAGCGTAATATTTTAAAAATGGAAAATCATAGTCTGGTAGATGTCTAAATGTTCATTCTAAACAACTTCTTCATATAACTTTTTGTCGTATTTGCCACATAAAAGGCACTTCACTCTACAGAAAAATAGTTTTTTGAAAATTTGCAAGGCATACTTGATTTTTCAAAACTAAAATTATGTTAGAAATTAGTCTTTAACCAGGCAGGGCTGAACCCCAAAAATCAAAATTCAATTCGATTTTTTTTTTTTACTATTTTACAAGAGTTGTTTCACCGATCCAGAGTCACACTGTAGACAACATTTACCAAAAATAAATTAATGGTCCTCTCGCTTAGCTGGTAATGAGGACACAATATCGAACATAACTAAGTACTAAAAGAAAACATAATTTAGTAACAATTCTAAAGTCCCATGTGACTGAAAACCGAATGATATTTTGGGAAAACTTACCGATGAATGGTAATGTTAACACTAGCATTGATCAGTGAAAATGTAGACAAATTATACTCATGAACTAATGGACTAATTTCATTTCTCTTGTACCTATTTGCATAATTATTTGTACTTTATTCAGTATATGATAATAAATAAGCACTAACTTGAATCGTGTTTTAGTTGGTGATATTGTTCTATCTACTGCTACAACCAAAATATGCGTCAAAAGTTAGTCCCCAGGCAAGGGTATAATTGACATTATTTTCACTTTCATTTACATTTTATTTTGACAGAAAAAAAAAGAAAAATAGCAAAAATACAAACGTAAAGACTAAAACGCGACTGTCTTAAAAGATTTAATTTGCAGATAGGACAACTAGCCTAAGGACGGCAGCATACAGATTAATTTACCATTTACATCATGGTGACAATTTAGAAACAATCGAATTGTGCGATCGGTTATAATGAAAACACAAGAAGATAATACTTTCTTAGATAAAATATTGTGGTGGGGCAAATCAAAATTCAGAATAAAGGAATGTTCGTTAGAACTAAAATACATGAATATACAGAGGGAAATCCCCATATCAATAGAAACGCTGGGATTTTAACTGTATGATTGGCGTTATGAATGATACCATCTTGCGACCGTATCTTTATGACGACAACTTAGATGGTGACATAAATTCTGAATTCATTAATAATGTACTAAAGGAAAATTATTTAGACAGTGTTCCATGGGCAACGGTGAGAGAAATATTCCAGCGATCGAATTTTGTAGACAGATGGATATTATCAAATGAGCCAATTCGTTTGCCATCTCGATCCGTTGACCTAACCCTGTTGATTTTTTTGGGATTTTCAAGGAATTCGTGTACAGGGATGAACCAACGACAGCTGAAATCATGGAAGATAGAATTTATGAAGCGTGTATAAATTTAAGTAACAGTTGTAAGAAAAGCTACACCGAGCGTTCTCTCAATCACAAAGAAATGTTTGGAAGAGAACGAAAATATTATGGTATAGCTTACTGCTTGTGTCTGTAATATAACACAATTTATATTCCTGATTTTTCAAACAATATTGCCTAATACTTTCAACTGTCACTTAATTGACTTTATCCGTATCTTCTTTCTTTTCGGATTTTCGTCACCAATTTTATATTCTTCAAGCCATTTTATATCGACGCTTCATCACAAGACATTTTTGTTTAACATAATTCTATAAAAATATTGAACATTAAAAAACTATTTTTGTTGTAGTAAATTTTTTATTGTAATTGTTTTTGTTTCTGTAATAATAAATTGTAGTGGCAGAGCCTACTTAAAATTTTTATTTATCCACATTTTGACATTTATTTCTTTGCTGTGTGCAAAATTTTTGTCTCACATGGTGCATGACATCTGTCTAGAATTTCATCCTCCTGGTGGTGTAAAAATATACAGTGTGTTTTATTTAAAAAGGCGCAAATTTGGTCAAAATATCTGTTATGCAATACTCTCTTGCTTTCTGAATAGAAAGTTTTAATATACACATAAAAATAGGCGAGTATGGCAAAATTTGTTTTTCGAATCCTAAAACTAAGTGAGAGCTGTAGAAGCTCAATCTCAAAGCAAGGTTTTTTACACGCATTGGGGTGGCTTTAAATCTAATGACTAAAATATTTGTAAGGAACGTAAATTAGCTTTTCATAAAATACCTACAATTTGTTACAACAATATAATCTGATTTAGCTAACTGTGCTGACGAAATTATCATCAGATTGTAAACACGATTGTGGTGGAGTGAGTTTGTTTTCAAGGTGTACTTAATAAGTAAAAATTATAAGTTTGTTTTATCTTACGTAAAACAACGACCATGACCAAAGACTGCAGTTCTAAAAAGGTGTATTTGTTATACGGTGATTAACCAGATTATCTTTGCCATTTCTTACGACACTGTATATTTGGTAGATTGAAAGTTTGCGCAATAACTGGTTAACTACAACTTAATTCTCTAATAAGATTCGGGGAAATGTAGACAAAGTTACGATGCTGAAGACTTACCGATAATTAATAAATAATATCCTAACAGTAATATCACAGGTCTTAAAGAACAGAACGAATAATACATTTTAAGTGTAGAAAGTCTAGAAACACTGCTATTGTATCGGCATCTCGCGAACAACTACCAGCAGCAATGCTTCTCTGCTTCTGCTTCCTACTTGTGCTGTTGTGTATAGCAGTTGTTCTTCACTTTTCAGCATCACTGTCCTGAACTGCGACCTGTTAAATTATATACTTGTTTTCTTGTTTGGATGTGAAAAATGCAGACAGTTCATTATAAGTTTCATCTTTCTGTATTGCCAGTTGCTTGACAGTTTTTTTTTCGGTACTGTATTATGTCAGGTTTACTGCTTCCTTTAATCTTGGTTACTGAACGACTCGTGAAAACTTCCTGTACATTTTATCGAAGAAGTCCGTAAAGAAAGTTAGATATGTTTGACCTGTATGACATAATAGTTCCTAAAAGCGTATCCCGTGTAAAATTTAAAAAGGTAATTCCCTATCGCATTTTTGAAAATTTGATACATTGATGGAACATAAATTGGCTAAAAATAATGAGCTTTTCACCTACTGTGATAGGTAAGAGAAAAACTTTTAACTGTGTTAGTTCGTCTTCAATTATTTTTCTATCTCATAAGGATTTGATGCCTGGCTTGTCAGTGCTTTTTATCATCATCGTAGTCTAAATGCAATATCTCCTTATCGTCACTAGCACTCTTTTCGTTTTATTCTAGCTTCCACACTTTACAATTTTACTCACGAATTATAAATTAACAATAAACCACCTTTTCTAGATGTACCAGTTATAAAAATAAAAACACTTTAGAATTCGATGTTCATAAGGACACTACCACTCTTAAGTTACATTCTGAATGACTTACATCATACGTACGCAAACAAAATGACTAGTTTATTATTATTATTTTTTGTAAATAGGTTAATACATTATCCTTTAAGAGGGCGGTTCAATAAAATGTTTAAAATACCCTATATTTGTAGCTTGATTATCTGTCTTAATTAAAGCTTTAGACTAAAAAATATAGTATATAACGGAAAGATCAGTGTTTAAGGAAGGCAATAAATTAGTTAGACTAGATGCATTCTCGCAACAATTAGAACCGTAGACCGGTTTCGCTCTCATTAGAGCTCTTTAGTACGGCATACTAATTGCAGCAAAAATGCACCAAAAGTAATACGGCTATAGTATAGCCAGCCTTAAAATACTCAGTGAGTGGTGGACGTGCCACCACCTAGTTGCGGAACCAAGTAGTATGTTGTCACGCCAGCTCCAAATAACACAAAGTGTTAAAAAAATAGAGACTGTATACAACTAACTAACAATTTAGAAAATTGTCAGCCCTGGCCCATTTCTACCCCAATATAGGGACAAAGTATGTAAGACTAGATGCATTCTCGCAACAATTACAACCGTAGACCGGTTTTGCTTTCATTAGAGCTCTTCAGTACGGCATACTAATTGTAGCAAAAATGCACCAAAAGTCAACTCTTACATACTTTGTCCCTATATTGGGGTAGAAATGGGCCAGGGCTGACAATTTTCTAAATTGTTAGTTAGTTGTAACATCATAGTAAAACAAAATTACTTTGAGTTCAACGGAGAATACTACATCCAAGAAGACGGACTACCAATGGGATCTCCACTATCAAGCATCATGGCAGAAATATATATACAACAGGTAGAAAATAAAATCAACACCATCATAAAAGATACAGATCCAAACATCAAATGGATAAGATACGTCGATGATATATTAATAATATACGACAATCAAAAAACCAACATAGACAATATCCTCGAAAAAATAAACCAAATCAACAAAAACATAAACTTCCTAGATTTAACACTAATCAGAAAAGAAAACCAGATTGAATACAAAATATACAGAAAACCTACACACTCACTACACCCAAAATGGCCGCATACAGATAGTTAATAAACAGAATGCTAAATGTACCACTCCATAACGACGAACGAGAAAAGGAGTACAACATCAGAATACAAATATCAGAAAGAAATGGATACAACAAGAAAACAATAGAAAAGCTAGTAAAACAAATCAAAAACAAACAAATCAACTAAACCGAAAACAAAACACCAGAAACAAACACAAAATACACAACATTCACTTATAACCACCACATCAAAAAAAAATACACATAATAAACAAAATAAATAAAAAACAAGAACACAGCCCACATGAATTAAACGGAATATATCAAATATAATGCAACACATGCAATAAAAAATATATCGGAATGACAACAAAATCAATAGAAACAAGATTCAAGGAACATATAACAGCATTAGATAAAATCCACATACCTAGCTACAAATCAAACGTAGCTACACACATTCATAACAAAAAACACCAAAAACCAGACATCACCCAATTACAAGTAGGAACATTGGTGGTTCAGCGGTAAGAACGTGTGCATCTGAACCGAAGGGTACTGGGTTCGATCCCAGGGTACTCCTTTCACTTTTTCAGTACAAACTGTAAAATTAACATCAACCACGGTTCTGGCATTGTATTTGAGCAAATTGAATGTCTGCACGTTCCGTCCTTCGGAGGGGGCGTAAATCCGTCGGTCCCGTGTCCATGCGATATTGGGCACGTTAAAGATCCCTACCCCCCTTACAGAAAGGCAGGGGTTTGGCAAATTTTTCAGGATAATGAGGTGAAACTGCTCCCTTGCGTCGGTGATTGGCCATAGTCGCGGAAATAGGCCGACGTTAAAGAAACAACACACAAACACACACACAATTACAACTAATGAAACATGTTAAAGACCAGAAAAAAATGGAAATCTGGGAATACTACATTCAACAAACAAACAATAAGAAACAATTAATGTCAGAACAAATCCAAGTACAAACATTTAAACAAAACTTAGTAAAGGCCATACAAATAGGCAAATTATCTAACCACAGTGATCAAGACAGGAGACCGATACACACGACACAGTCCGAAGGCACAACCAATCAGAGAACAATAAACCGACCAATAGAAGCTCACGGCGCAGGCGCCACGTACAATCTCAGACGTAGACCACACAGGAGCGATAACAGTCAGTAGCGTGCTGATGATGAACCGGGACGGTTCGAAACTGCAGTCCACGCTAAACAATAAGAAATCACAAACGTACAGCAAACAAATAAAGTGTATATTTAAAAGTGATTACAGTGTAGTCCTATATATATATATATATATATATATATATATATATATATATATATATATATATATATATATATATATATATATATATATATATATATATATATATATATATATATATATATACTCGTGGTCCGTTTTTTCGTGAAGAGTTATGTTATAATTTACTGGATTACTGGGTTTAGATTCGTGGAAACTTCTTCATTTTTAGACAAAAATTAAAACAACATTTGTGTTTTTGATTCAACGACGTTTCGCCGCCTCATGCGCGGCTTCCCAGGTTATTTTTTATTACTTTATTTTATTGTATATTAATCTATTAACAGTGTAAAAAAATAGTGTATTCCACATTTACGGTTGAGAGCTGTAAACATTGAAAAAGTCATTTTTAGAGAGTGGGTTCCCTTTAAAAGTTGTGAAAAAAGTGACCTGACTTGAAATTTTTCTTCTTTTGCAATACAATATTAACCGTGGTTTTATGTTTAATTTGTATATGTATGTCAGTTTGTAAGGTATTTATAACTATGCTGGGCCTATACAGCCTGTAAAATATAGTTATTATTATAACTGGATTCTACGCGGACGAAGTCGAGGGCAACAGGTATTATATATATATATATATATATATATATATATATATATATATATATATATATATATATATATATATATATATATATATATATATATATATATATATATATATATATATATATATATATATATATATATATATATATATATATATATATATATATATATATATATATATATATATATATATATATATATATATAGTTGTTTGTAGCATCAATAAAGATTATCGACCTCAAAAGATTTGTGGACAATAAATAATGCAAGTACTTCGCTAAAACAGGCTCTATATTTCGCACCTTTGGTGCATCTTCAGAAGCCTAAAAGAATTACAGCTATAATATACAATTCATGATTATCTTAGAATTACTTTCCAAAACTATAGTAGTAGTAGTATAGTAATTCTGCTGCTTTAGACTTTACTTTACTTATATATACAGGGTGGATCCAAAGTGTACTTCTTGACATAAATTTCATTTTTTCAATGGAATGTAATTTTACTCAAGATTTGGATTCCTAATTTCACTCTTAATCAATATCATCATCAATATCATTTCAATAGTATTCGAGAAAGTTAAAAAAAAATGCAGGTTCAAAAGTAGTTACATAAATATATTTAACATTGCTAACGATGACAAAGTAACTTATAAAAGATGCTGGGGACGATTTTCTGTTGGGAAAACGTCATATCTTCTAATAAGCTCCACAGTGCATGCATTTTAAACAACTTGGGGCAAAATGTCCTAACAGGCACGGATGATTTTGTTTCTCAAATGCTCCAGATTTCTTGGCTAAACAAAGTAGACCACATTTTTTACATAACCCCATAAAAATAATCTAATAGTGTCAGGCCAGACGTCCTCGCGCGCCACCTGACTGGCCCTGGGTTCCCTATCCACTTTGTTCCAAATTTGTTGTTTAAAAAATTTAACACAGACATTATAACGAACAGTTATAACACTGACAACAGTTGTAATGCTGTCATTGCTGACAAATAATGATTATCAATATTGAAACGATCATGCATTTTTTTCTCGAAAACTATTATAATGAGAAAAAATTTTTTCATTCATTATTGATTAAGAATGAAATAAGGAATCCAAATCTTGAATAAAATACAGGCTGTTCCATTGAAAAAAATAGGTTTTTGTCAAAAAGTATACTTTTGATCCACGCTGTATATATAAGTAAAGTTTTATTGAAAGCAGCTTTTTTAACCAAATGTATTAGTAATAAAAGTTGTATGCATTCAGCACCTCCACCTAAGTATATTTTGCTAATCGACCACTTTACAAAAGATGCCGACAAAAACGTGTGAATAAAGATAGGGGGACTAGCGTATAGTGCCGATTACCTCCCCACGATATAAACACAGTTGTAGTCGTCAAATGTTAAGGACTTTTCCTCTGATGGCGCTAACTTGGTTAGTGAAACGATCGTCATGTTTTAGTGGATTTTCTAAAATAAATTCACTAATAAGGAGATCTCGATAACTCGAAAAATAATGGACCGATTTGGATAAAATTCGGTAGGTGCCTTTCATTTCCAAGTGGCTTGGTTAAGTTCGTTAGCCGGGAAAATCAGACCAGCTTTTTCTGGAAAATTTAGGGTTTTCTTTCGGAAAAATTTTGTATCTCCGAAAATAAGAAAGCTATGGCAACCAACTTTGGTACTTAGGTTTACACTATTAAACTACATGCCAAAATTCAGACCTCTAAGTTGAAAGGAAAAGAAATTATAGACATGAAAAAAAATTGGGTGCCACTGATGACCAGAGAAATGCACAAAACCAAAATATTTTGTGTGGATAACAAGATCTATTGTATATTTCAGACAAATATTAGGTTTTTTTGACGCAAAAAGGTCAAGAAATAACAGGAAAATTACTTTGAACATTTTATAGTGTTTCTTCTTAAAATGTTAAAATCGCGATTTGCAACGTCAAAATTCCCAATGTTTAGATATTAGACGGAGAACCTGAAGCAAATACGGGCTATGTAAAGCAAATGTCATAATAAATGTGTTTTACAGCCTTTAGCTACAGCTTCCACCATCATTGTCCTTCGTTTTACTAAAATATTTCCAGAAAATTCATTTCAAATAGACCCCTTCTCTGATGATTTGGCAGTAGTTTCAGTTATAGAGTTTGTGGCTTAATAGTCAATACTTTTTCGGGAATTTTCGCCGAAAAAAATCGTTATTGAGAAGACGGTGGCTTTAAATTATTTTTTTTCCAAATGAGTGCGAACTAGTCGCCTCCGGGGTTCATTTCAGTTTTCACTTGTTTAGGTATATACAAGGTGGTGCATTTTTAGTGTAAACCTCAATATACCGGTTATTATAGAAAATACAGGAAAATCTTATAAAAGTTATTTATATGGTGTTTTGAGCTGCATCTTATAAAATTACGTTGACAATCACAGGGCGGCCCATAAGTCGTTGGTGATACCAATTTTCTTTTGTTTTTAATGGGATAGCCCATTTATTGCATTTTCCATCCAATTTTAATGCATGCCGGTAAGGAGAAAGCATTTATATCGCCAATAGTTTAATTTTAACTTTTTACATTTTGGAACATATTAAAAATTGTGATACGGCGTTTTTACCAATTAAAATCGGAGTCCCTTCAAAATGACGCGACTTAACTTTAGCGTTAAGACAATTAACTTTTTTAAACAATTTATTATTACTTAAACACAATGATTACTTAATACAATAATGAGACAAAAAATATATATATAAGTGATATTAAAATACTTGACACGCCATGTGCCAGACTAACTAGGAAACAAGCAATGAACGCTCCTATCTCGGTGCTTATCCTATTTATAGTCTTCCCCTCCAGGCGTGGCACTATTGTCTCTGGAGGTGACCTGGATCTGCTAATGCTGAATGTCACCGGAGATATTCCGTTCGCACTTGCTGGTTTTACGCCTGCATTCCTACAGGCGCCACTTCACTATTATGATGACACTGCGGTTTCTAAGGAGGCCAGGATACATTGTTGCACAATAGCCTGTTGTTGTGGCTCTATTTATCTCCTCCCCCCTTTGAAGAACGAAGCTACGGTTCGTTCCGGATTTTCAAGGGAAATCCGGCTTCGGTGGTTCCTGGGTTGATCTTCAATTCTCCCTTGTCGGTTCTTGGTTTGATCTTCGTAGTTCTTCTAGTGGTTCTTCTTCTTATGACTCCCCATTTGACGGCTATCATTATGATGGCGGTTAAAATAGCCACGTACAATAATATGGTCCATATACTCAGGTGATGTAATGGTAGTTCCATTCGGCCTGGTATATTTTTCTTAATGTTTTGGAGTTGATGTTGGATCTGCTCGATGTTATGCAGCTGTACGTTGTCTAATTTGAGTTCGGGTACCTTTTCGTAATTTGTTTCTTCCTTCGTAGTGGTGGTTTCTAATTTGGGGAGATTGAATAGTTGTTGTGTTTCCGCTGTAGTGGGGCCGGTTTTATAAATTTTGTTTCCTACTTTCAATTGGCAATTTGGTTGGAGGTTGACCAATTTGGTACCCTTGATGATATTGGTCCACTCTTGTTCCTGGCAAGTTATTCTGGCGTTTGTCTCTTCTGGCGCTAAGATGATGTATTGACTGGTTCCATATCTCGAAACTGTGGTTTGTTTAATTTTGACTAATTCTTGGTTACAATTATCGATAGGCTTTTGAAATTTTATTAGTTTTATTTCACATGGGTTCTGATCATTCATGGCTGTTGGATTGTCGTCTTGGCAGAAATATAATTTGTTCTTTAAATTTTGACATTCTTCATTTCGAAAGGCATATTGTTTACTGCTTAGGATCAAGTATTTGGTTCTAGGGATTATCATGGTAAAGGTGTGTGGATTTTTTGGGACAGGTAATGTGTATAACTGATAGTAATCATATTCTGACTCTTCAACTAGAGGTATTTCTATTTGAAATATAATTTGGAATTTATTTTGTACTGCTTTTATTTTGAATATTTTTTCATACAGATTCAGATCAGTGGTTGTTATTAGTTTAGCATTTGTTACGTATTTTTGTATTCTATTGATTTCTTTTATTATAAATTTTGGTTTTAATATGGATGTGTGAAAAATTCCTAATTTTGAAAAAGTGATTGCATTCTCAGTTGTGAGTGCTAATTCTTGAATATTATTCAATAAATGTCCAAGCTGGGTCAGCAGCTCTAGGATTTTGATGCGATGATAGTGCGTTAGTTGTTCGCTCCTAAGGCTATCAACTGTGTTACCTAACTCGTTTATTCTATTTATTATCGTGCTCTGATTGTGACTCAACCCTACGATCGTTTTATTGAACTCTGCGATTGCTTCTAGCATTACCGAATTTTGCGATTTAAAAAGATCATGAATTTTGTTTTGGTCTGTACTTAATATTTCTATTGCCTGATATATACGTTCGCCATCTTGTGAATCGAGATTGCCAGTTATTGATTTAAATATCGATCCTAGCCCATTGATTATGCCCCGTCTCTGTCTCTCATTGATGTTATCTCTCTCTAAGAATATCCTATAAAATGTATCGTCTATATTATCTATAGTAAAATTTAATGTTAGTATAAAATTATGGTATTCGTCGTGGTAATCTTTTGTCATAGACGTAACTGTGTTTATGTAATGTCTTTTTATTTGGTTATAGTCTTCGTGTAGTTGTGTCAGGTCATGTATATGTATCAAGTTCCAGCTGCTAGTCTCTGTGTATGCTGTACCTAATTTCTTTGGCAGCATACCTGGATTGTCCGTCAAGTCTTGTATTTGGGCTGTTATTCCTGTGGCAAGGAACCTGCAAGACGTAAATTTCTTAGATGTGCTATTGTCTGTTCGTCATTTTTGTGGTTTATTAGAATAGCTTTGTTATGTTCTAATAAGGATATTATTGAATAGGGTCCTGAAAAGGGGTTTTTATGTTTTTTATGAAATCCCGGTGGTATCTGTTTGTATACCACGTCGCCTTCCTTGAACGGCTGGTTCGTGTTTTTATTAGTTCGTTGTAAGGTTTTTTGTTTTGACGTTTCTATGCGACTTCTAACAATTTCGTAGATGATTTTCATAATTTCTTTGTGTTGTACGTTATACTCTTGCGTAATTATTACTTCCGGGTCGTAGTTAAACATTTCCGGTATATAGCCGAATATTAAGTCGAATGGTGGTTTTAGTGTTTGTGAGTGTATCGTGGAATTATAGGCGAATATACAGTAGGGTATTAATTCTATGGGTTTCATATTTTTGAATTTCTCCTTAAATAATCGATAATGTTCAATGATGGTGCTGTGAAATCGTTCTATGGGTCCGTTTGATTCGGGGTTTTGGGGTGTTGTGGTGTGCAATTCTATTTGGTATGTCTCTAGTAGTTCTTTTACTACTAAATTCGAGAACTCCGTTCCTGGGTCCGCAATTAGGGTTTTACACGCTCCGTACTGTGAAAAGTATTTAATTAAGTTTTTTGCAATTTCTGTAGCGTTTTTGCTTTTGATGGGAAATGCTTGACCGAATTTACTGAATGGATCCAATATGGTTAAAAATATTGCTCGTTCAATTTGGAACGTATCTACGTGGAGTGTTTCTAAAGGTTTGGATGCTGTTGGAGTGTGTTCTAATGCTATCTGTACCGGGTTCCTGTTATATTTGCACGTTTTACACAGCTCACACGTTTTTACATATTTTTCTATGTGTTTCTTTAAATTGGGGTAATAGTATTTTCTCTTTATTCTTAAGTAAGTCTCCTCAGCCCCGCGATGGTTGGACTTACCCTGATGATATTTGACTATCATATCCGTTAGCTCGTCTTCCTGGATTTCTTCCCTCATTTCTAAACATCTATAAAATTTTGGTGACTCTACATTATTAAAGTTTTGGTTGATTGCCGAACTGACTAGTTCGTAATCTTGTTCATTTACGAAAAGGCAATAATATTTTCTTTGTGGTAAACAGTATTCCTTTATAAATTTTTCTATTTGATCTGGTTTAATTAAATTAAAATTTGCACATATATAATTCCTTTGTCCCGTCTGACTGATTGGTTTGTCAGTATTTTTTATTTTATTTCTAAACTATCTGATTTTAAATCTGTGTGCCATACCTAGTGGTGTATCGGTGAATTATCTTTCCAAAATGTTTTCTAATTACGTAATGAATGGTTTCATTATTGATTCTACTTTTGACAAGGTGATAACGATAAGATTTATTACATACGCCTTATATGTCCTTTTTCTTTACGACAATATTAATCATCAGCTTAGTTATTCAATTTAAAATTTGTTGAGTGCGGTCCTGAATATAATTTTTATTTAATGTTTATCTACTAGTATATTTTAGGTATTTGTTACAGTAAGTGTGTTTTTTCGTCATCTTAGTCGTCTGTATATATTTGTCATGAATGTAACGGTGTCTGCTTAGTGTCGCTTTATTTGTTTGTAGTCTTTAGGTAATTGTCAAGTCATGTATGTGATGTATCCGATTTTCCCGTTTTACCTTACTTAGGTAATATAATTCGATTGCTTATTTAGTTTATTTAATTTAAATATATTGTAATCTTTTTTGTTACAATATTCACAGGTTTTAATATAATTCTCAATTGTCTGTTTCATCTGGGGAAAAGTGAATTTGTTTTGCATCTGTTCCCACGTTTCATTAAATGAGCGATGTCGGCGTTTAGTTTGATGAGCAAGCATAATATGTAGCCTAATATCTGATGCTGATTGTAATTTTTCCAATATGGGTAGTTTTGTTTTAGAATTATTAGTCATATTGGACTTTTGGATTTTTATGGGGTTTGTTTCAGTACTATTTTTATTAATGGCAAAAATTTGTTTATTATTAACATTAGAGTTTTCCGCTTTAGGGTTTGTTTCACTTACTACCTGTTTTACCGTTTTTAGCCCCGTATTCCCCGTATTATCATGTTGACCTAAAGGTTCATCTTCCTCTGGTTTTTCAATAACTAATTTATTTCTACCTAGTGCTCTATCCGGCTGCTTAATTAATTTAGTACTAGATTTTAATTGATTTTTTCTTTTTGTGTGGACGTCGTATATATTATATAACCTATTAAGATCAGTTTCCTCGTTACAATGTTCGTTTGTAGTGGGAACTTCATTTAAACTGCTCTGTGGACTTTTGTTTGATCTCCTTATTATATTACCACCGGTGAGCCAGGAATTCACATAATTCATAATACTGTTATTGTTCTGTTGAACGTTCTGCTTCGATTTTGTCTCGTCAACGAACTCAAGCGAATGCCTGGGTCTCATGTTGCTTGCGTCATTATTCAAGTTCAAGTTTAAATTAACTCTATGGTCATTCATTCCTTTCTTACAATTATAACTACTATCACTGCCCTCGTTAATTAAATTATTTGCTGGCATATCTATATGGTTAATATGTACTACCGGTTGTCCGTATACGTGTCTGCTATCTGAAAATTTTGTTATTGACTATCGTATTCGTCTGCTGGCGAATTTTCGTAATTTGTATCGTATTCTATGCTATTTGATTCGTAACCCCCGTTGGTTACGTTGTAATCGCTAAACTCTGTATTATGTAATGGGGCTGCTCGTCTTTGTGACAACCTCGTATTCGAGCTGTCTACTTCCATTGGCTCGTGATAGTTCCTATTGTTAATTATAGGGTTTTGTCCCTGTGGGTTATTAAAATTCTGTCGTCTAAAATTGTTTGAAAAATTAGTTCTATTCATAAATTGCGGATTTTGTCTATTTTGAAAATTCGTTTGATTATATTGCGGTCTATTTTGTTGCTGAGATGGTCTAAAATTAGGTTGAAAGTTTGTTGGGTTATGTTGTTGGTTATTGTGTTGTTGAAAAGGTCTGAAATTAGGTTGAAACGGTCGTTGAAACTGCACATTGTTAAACGGTGCGTCATTTTGTCTTGGAAAGAATTTTTGTCCGTCTGACCTATTCTGATTAAAATTTTTTTGTACTGTTTTGTCCCTATAATCGAAATTTTCTTCTGCGAATACAAACTTTAGGGCGTCTTCTATGCTTCCTGGTGACCTACTTCTAAGAGCTAGACCTAACGGGTTCCTAATTCCGCCTAAAAATGCTTTTAATGTTTGTTCCTGGTAAATGTTCATTTTTATTACTTTAACGCCTTCGTTCTGTTCGTTAGCTATTAGATTAGATATGAGTAATTGTTCGATATGCCTGCATCTGTTAGCGAATGCAAAGGCATCTTCCGCATTCCTTTGTTTCAAGGTGAATAGTTCTGCTAGTAGGCTACTAGAATCGCGCTGATCGCAAAAATTATCCACAATAGCGCTTCTCAAGTCGGTCCATGTGTTTATTATCTTAGTGTTAATTATAAGCCTCGCTGTTCCCGTTAGTTTTGTTTGAATGTAATTTAATAAGAAATGATTCATATATAAATTCTCGTTTGGCATATAAAATTGGTTCATTACGAGGTCGCATGACTTTAAAAAATTACCTACATTAGCTGGTTGCCCGTCAAATTCGGGAATAGCTTTTAAGAAAAATTCTTTGAACTGGTCAGTCATGTTGCTACTACTATTCCTACTATTTGAATTAGTTACTGTTGCGATATTATCGCTTATACTTATCGATCTCAATCTGTACTCAATATTCCCTAAGCTTTGTGACTCGTCTTCTG